>SNQN01000331.1:130813-148038 GCA_008642245.1 Bassia scoparia | reverse complement strand
AATTTCTTTAGAATTGAACTTATTTTTAATAAATTGAACTATTTTTACTGAAACTTATTGAAATAAGTTGACGAGAACATGAGCTAAACAATAAAATCTTTTTTTTTTGATGGGCTAAACAATAAAATCAATTGGTCAATTACCATATCTAATAATGTTTTCCACTTTCAAATTGTTGTTAATGACTGAAACAATATTGTCCATGCATGTTTTGTAAACTTATTTTTGCTATGTAACGCACTTTTATGTTTAAACCTACCAAATATTAGAAAAGAGTATAAAAAATAACCTCATCTGTTTGAAYGTCTTCTCAAATTAATCTCACATTCCAATTACGTGAGAATWATACAACTTTAATAATATCTTCTYATTTTTTCGAACRGATCGCAATCAATCTATGTAATAACCCTTATGACAAAAATYGTACATATGYTTTTTTTTAGTTTTAAGAGAGTCAGTCGTACATATACTTGTTACTAGTACATTATTGTCATCTTGAATTAAAAATTATAAGTAAAACAAGCAACTATAGTTTAAGAAGGAAACGAAAGAGCATGCATGTTGAATATCCAAGAATAAAGGAATCCAAGCCCCTGGCTTAATTTATCATTTCCACAAGTCTAGGAGATAAGCTAATACGATGTAACAATGCTGGTTGATTGTCCCGTGTGATGTAATAGTTTCGAACAAAAATAATAATTTTGTTGATCAAGTGATGCTTGGATTCAAAAATATTGTGAGGGTGTTTAAGAATTAGCGAATTGGAGAGAGGTTAACGTTTTAATGAAAACTTAGAGGTTTAACCATCTAATTTACTATTTAGGGTGTTTGGAAGTTAGGGGATTGGAAGAATTTATTGGCTCCAATTCACTAAAATTGAAAATTCATATTAGTACATCATTTTAGGAATAGAAGACTAAGGGTTTTGGTCTATAATAACTATTTTAACCATATATAGCTACAAATTACACCYTTATTTACGACCTAGATTTTATTCCATACTCATTCAAATGTTGATGTCGTCCATAATGATCATTTTACCTAATRAAGTATTAGCTATCAAGAAACACTTAGGATCCTAAATATCTAATTTAATCATCTAATCAAAACAGCTATTGAATCTACTTTGTATTAGATATTTTATGTCAATTGTATATCTAACATAAGATAGAAACATAGGAATTTAGGAAGTAAGTAAATTAGTGGTTGCACACTTGCACATGATCATGGGATTCATGGCAAGAGGCATCGTAGTTTACAAGTCATATGTGACTCATTGACTGATATTGCCAACTCACATAATACACAAAAGGACAAAACCAAAACAAATAATAGAGCATTTTAAAATTCTACCTTATCCTCTTTATTTGGGAGGCATGGATAATTGTCCATCACATGGCTTGTCACCTTGTGGATTGATCATTGATGCAGATCCCAATATCCAATTTTTCATATCCTAGACTCATATTAGAGTCACACGACTATATGCTAAAACTGCAAGTGTGCAACCACCTACTTTCTTAACCCATGATTTGTGAATAATGACAATTGTTAGTTTGTTATTGTCCATGTGAGATGGAGACGAGTGTCAAACTGAATGGAAAAATGTTGAAATTATCAGTTATTTTGTTGTGAAAAGTGATAATTAAATTCACCGCATAATATTATAACTATTTGTAAAAAGCAAAATATAATAGTTATTTCAACATACAAAACAACTCCAATAATAACAATATAACCACGTAAATGCGCATTGAGAATGTTTATTTCATTATACAAATACTTATTGCTCAAATTATACTCCATTCCAAACTTAATAATTGAAKGAAAGTGGGTGTTTTGATGTAGGTTGGAGGCTTATTGGGGGCAAAATGACAACTTATAATCCAAGTGGGGGAAAAATATTATCTCTTCATCACATAATAAACAACCTATCACATATATGATATATGTATGCACATCAATATAAAAGTTAGGCTTAATTAGTTTGGAGTTGCTTTTGTGTAGGAGAAGAAATCATATATACATCCAATATATACTTGTATATAGAAACCTAAATTAGTGAGCAAAGATAAAATATTGTTGGTTTGAGTGGAATTGGGTTTAGAGAGAGCGACATTGCAACCAATACACTCATCAATTGGAATGCAAAATGCAATCAATCAACTTATTATTTTGTCTTTGGCCTTACCTTCTCTTTTTCAAGCTTTTCATGCACTTTTCTCACGAAAGATATGTATGAGCCTATGTGGGGTGTTTCTAGTTTAGCACTGAGGTAGCATGCATGGAATATAGTATGTAGGGTTTTCCTAGTTTAATTAGCATAATGACATTAAATATTTTCATTCTATTATTAAGGCAAAATCAATAAATTGAAGCATAAACAAGGCTCCTGTTATAATTGTATGCTCGTATATAGGCAATCAATTTTATTGGGCTTAATCACATGCCTAGAGCGATCAGGCCAATCACAAATCTAGAAAAGTTTCATCTTTAATCAAACTAGCTAATTGATAATAGGTATGTAGTGCAATCCACCAAGCCTATAAGTTGTAAGAAAAACTATTTTTCATTCTAATATTCATCTAATAGAATAAGGCAAGGTACCAAAATAACAAAGAAAAATGAAAGAAAACATCAAAATCATCTAGAAAATTTGAATTAGAAGGATATGATTGGACAACTAAACAAAAATTAACCGTGCTTCCTACATAAGCAAATCTTCGTAAATATATTTATGATCAATAATTCACTTTTTGAATATRTGATCAAATCCATAACATCATAACACACATTAAGCATTATGGATAAGCTTTGCCCATAGAATAAGTGGACAACTAAGAAGGGTCACTCTCAAAGGGCTACTTAATTCAAAGATAAGCCATTAATATTTATATATGTACAAAAAGTATTGAGTCATACACTAGTATAATTTGAACTATAAACTCTTTATATAAGCAAGTAATAAGCTGCCAATTGATCTATGAAAAGGAAAGTCAGTTGAATTTTGAAACAATGGGCATGTAATTTTGGTCAAGTGGGTGGTACCTTGGGTTTGGGTGAAGGAATAATTAGTAGGGTCACTAATAAACAAGTTAGAAGTGTGAGTTATAATTTTTATTTTTATTTTTATTTTCAACTTATATCAATTTCAACAACTTGACATCATCTTCTTTTTTTTCTTATCCAATGTTGCCAAGTAGGGCTAACTATAAAGACTTCATTATATATCATGGGACCATCTTTTAAAATTTGTCCTAAAAGTGCATTCAAAATTTTCAAATTTTTATGGAATGGAACTATATGTATGCATCCAATGAACATGCAACACCCCCTATATATATGAGGAGCAAGTTGCTACTTTGATATTTTAAAGTGAAGGAGATTCATGTTTAATTTGATCAAAATCTAGCACCAAACTATTAATAATGTAAGAGATAGAAATTTCGTGAGAATCCAAGTTGTTTTATAAGATTTGTCTTTATTAAAGAAATTGTAGCAAAAGCTTGTAATGGTAATCGATGCCAAATATTGATTTGTAAATTGTATCATGACTCCTTACACACTAAAATTCTACTTTTGAAATGTACGATAGGTGACTTTTGAACATATCACATTAACGTTAATATCATGTCATTGAAGTCATTCCATTAAAACTTTAAACAAATGCGATTAAAATTCAAAATTAATTTTCCTAYATAATCCATTGGAAACATTACAAGTGTACATTTGAAAATTCAATCCCTTTCTCTAGAATTCATTCAAGATGGAATATATGACACTAGCAAGACCATTAGCGATAGAATGCATGTGGTTATGCCTAGTTCAACCTTAGGGCAAGGGTGTGGTCCATATTAATATATTATGCTCGAGGTTCGATATATTTGATTGGCCTCGTAAATAATGTTTTTTCAAGTTAGTGGTTTGTGATTTTCCTCAAAAAACATCTTACTTTCATGCAAGCTCTCTCTATTATATAGCCTCGATCTTTTAATTTTGATAGGTACCTTTGCTTGGCTATTAGTTACTTTCTTGATAACAAAGGTTGATGCATAATATAGATTAATGGGTGAATACAAGCATTAATATCATATTTCTTAATTGAGCAACTCATATTTCTTTAAGAAAAACTTATAAAAAAAATGAAGTGACATCCTACATACCCCAAAAGGCTAAAAATAAAATGAAGTGACATATTTGCACAGTCAATTAAGAGCTGGAAAGAGACGAGTTGAGCTCAGCAATGAAAGAAGAAAGGTACATTTAGTCATAGTCCTACTCATCATTAAGCAACTAATACTAAGATAGTAAGATCCATGTCAACTGTCACAATTGTCAAGTGTATTATAATAATATAAGAAGTCGAGGGAATATACAGTACTAGTATATGAGAATATGAGATCAGGCAGCAGCCAATTAACATAGAACAGATTTCAACTTGCATGTCCATGTTAATTTTGGATTTTGTTGTAGGAATTCTAACGAGCTTGATCACTGTTTAGCTACTCGGGTGGAGCTAAACATAGAAAATGTTTAACTAGGAATAAACGAAGCCCTTGCTTGATGTAATTTAACCCTCTTAATAAAATTCTTTGAAAACCTATACATTTAACTCTTTAAATGTAAGTGTTTAATATGTATTTCCCTTAAACTATTGAATCCTAATCGTATTTTTTTACTAGTGAATTATTCATCTTTTGCACAAATAATGCAACATATAATGACCACAAAAGTTGTTTAATGAGGTTAACAACCTTTAAATTACTAGCTACGTATTGCTAATTAGGACTCACCAGTGACCGTCTCTTATACACATCTAGATGTGTATAAGAGACAGGTCCTACTCATCATTAAGCAACTAATACTAAGATAGTAAGATCCATGTCAACTGTCACAATTGTCAAGTGTATTATAATAATATAAGAAGTCGAGGGAATATACAGTACGTACTAGTATATGAGATCAGGCAGCAGCCAACATAGAACAGATTTCAACTTGCATGTCCATGTTAATTTTGGATTTTGTTGTAGGAATTGTAACGAGCTTGATCACTGTTTAGCTACTCGGGTGGAGCTAAACATAGAAAATGTTTAACTAGGAATAAACGAAGCCCTTGCTTGATGTAATTTAACCCTCTTAATAAAATTCTTTGAATACCTATACATTTAACTCTTTAAATGTAAGTGTTTAATATGTATTTCCCTTAAACTATTGAATTCTAATCGTATTTTTTTACTAGTGAATTATTCATCTTTTGCACAAATAATGCAACATATAATGACCACAAAAGTTGTTTAATGAGGTTAACAACCTTTAAATTACTAGCTACGTATTGCTAATTAGGACTCACCAGACACAACACTAATAAATTTGTGTGTATGTGCATCATCTCTTCACGAAAATTGAATGAAGTTAACGACCTTTAACCTGCATGTTGCTAAATTGTGGGAAGAGTGAGAAAAAAGAATCAAATCTAAGGATCTACAAGCAAGGCACTGGAATTAGATTCTTGGAGGAACCAATGCATGGACTTTCCTATATAAATTTTATGCTTCTTAGAAATTTAATTAATTAAGCATCTGTATTTTGCAGTGGCATAAGTGCACAGCTGCACAAGCCATATCGCATATTCATTTGCCTGCCATCTTCTAAGCACTACTCTACAACTCTTTCAACTAATCATGTCCTTAATTAAATAATTCTAGTTAATCAACCTTGATTTGAGTCATAGGGTCTTACTTTTCTATTCACAATCCCTGAACAGGCACATGTTCACATAGGGGTTTTGGAGAATTTTTATATGATCAAACTATTAACAATTGCTAAGAATAATATTATCTTTACAAAAAATAATACCTGTCTCTTATACACATCTAGATGTGTATAAGAGACAGGTTTCGTGTCGAGTTAGCGTGTCACGTCTTTTTTACATAATAATGTATATAACTAGGTGCAATCGTGTCGTGTCGTGTCAACCCATTTATTTAAACGGGTTGAAATTCTCAACTCTAACCCGACCCGTTTAATAAACGTGTCGTGTCGTGTYAACCCGTTTACATAAACGAGTCAAGATCCTCAACYCAAACCCGTTAATAACGTGTCGATTTCGTGTCGTGTTAGCGGGTCGTGTTGCTTTTGACCACCTCTACTAATCATGTTTTATTAACCATTCTAAGTGAAATAGATGTGTATAAGAGAACTCACATAAACGGGTTGGATCCCTTCAACCCTAACCCGACCCGTTTAACAAACGTGTCGTGTCGTGTCAACCCGTTTAACTTAAACGGGTTGATACCCTCGACCCAAACCCGCTAATAACGGGTCATTTTCGTGTCGAGTTAGCGTGTCACGTCTTTTTTACATACTAATGTATATAACTAGGTGCAATCGTGTCGTGTCGTGTCAACCCATTTATTTAAACGGGTTGAAATTCTCAACTCTAACCCGACCCGTTTAATAAACGTGTCGTGTCGTGTTAACCCGTTTACATAAACGAGTCAAGATCCTCAACTCAAACCCGTTAATAACGTGTTGATTTCGTGTCGTGTTAACGGATCGTGTTGCTTTTGACCACCTCTACTTATTGCAAACATTTACTACCTTGCATAAAGCACCGCTCAAATAGTCATTAAAGTAGATATGTATTTTGTGAGAAATAGTTAAACACTTTAGGTGTAGCTTAATTAGAGCCTTAGATGAGGGATGAAAAGGCTGAAGTGATGGTTCTTGTTGAACTATTACTACTTCAGCTATGCAAGCATAGTGTTTAGTGTTTACTTTGCCACAAAGGTTTAAGACGTATTCTATCTTAGTCTTGATAGGTGATATCCCACTCTGATGGAAATTAGCTTAGCTTAAATCGACACTAATGGATGGCACCGCCACATACAAGAGTTCTTACTTAAGAAGGCAAAAGCTAAAACACCCTACGTTAGATAAAATAGTTAAAAGTGTACCACTATACATTTATATATGTAGTAGATAATCAGGTAATTGGCTCTTCTTCTTCTTCGTTTTTTGACGGAAAGAAAAATTATTTCATTAATATAAAATAGTCAAAAGACAATTACAATCAATAGAAAAAAAACAAAAAAATCAACAAAAATATAAAACACCTTAGAACAAGTTACATCGCAGTTTCAATTTAAAATAGCTTTAATAAAAATCTTCATCCGAAACAATACAATCTATGAGTTCGCTCTGATTCGACATAACGTCCGCTGATGCATAGTTGTTTGGATGATCATACCTTTATGATTTTCTGAATTCTTTCCAAGATTGAAAAACCCTAAATCTCCATTATTCAGCCCATGAAAAACTTTTAGAAATCCTAGATAATCTGATCTTTTGTGAGGAAAGACAAGAAAACTAAACTCCAAACTCTCACAAAATGAGATAATAATAAACACAAAAATTGGGGATAAAGCTCTCATAAAGAGATAGTAAAAAAAACCCAAAAATTGGGGATAAAACTCTCATAAAGAGATATAATGGAGGATTATTCATAAACAAATAAATAATAATAAAGCAGTAGAAAGAAAAATTGGAGCTTACCACCATCAAAGAGATGATGGTAGCCCCTTCGACTAAAGAATAATTTAGGATTTTGAGAGAGGTTTTAGAGAGAAAAGAGAATTAAAAATATAGAGCATTCAATGTAAACTTTGATGATGAGCGTGTTGGTACTGATATAAGTGATTCAGAAACTGACCACGATGCGGATGTTGGTTCTAAAAGACCAAAGAAGAAGCCGCAGAGACTCATTGAGGAGATGGAGGGATGTTGTGTTCCCGGCAGAATTGTGGTGTAGATTGGTTGGTAGCTTATGCATTGCATGTTGTAGATTATATTGAGACACCTGAGCCAATTTCTTACAAGTTATGCAGAAGATCTTCTTAGGGTCAATTCTTTACTATTCTAATTGTTATTCAAGTCATAAGGGAGAGAAAAACACATTGAAAGCATCTGTGTGTGAATTCATGGGAGAATTATCAGTCTCTCAATTTTTATTTCGTTCAGTCTCCATAGTAAACATATTCATACCAGCCAGGATAACGTAGCTATCACATTGATAGTGAACTTCGTTAAATCTTTGTATATTTTTTGTGTTGTCTTATTTATTTACTAGTTTTTATGTGCACGCGATGCATGCTTAGGTTTATGAAAATTGTAGTTCATCATTAAAAATAATTATAAAGTATGTATCAAAATTGAATGTTTACAGCTAATTAGCAATACAATTTAATTGAATTGTAATTGTTTTTTTTTTATATATACAAATATAACTTGAAATTCAAAATAAAACCATTTAATGCTTCAATTCATTGTTTAAAGTTTTTCACTAATTAAGTTACATAATAAATACAATATTCAATTTTAATCACATAATAAGCAAAAGGGTAATTTAGACACATTAATTCATATTATTTTCAAAATTCATTAAGGGTATAAAAGACTTTTAAGAGGRGGGACACCATCTTCCTCCCCCCTTCCCTTATATAATAGAGATTTATTGTAATTTGCTTGTTTTCGACGCTTCCTTTACATCACCTAATGTTGCTACTACATGTAAATAACAATTGCTTACAGTAAAACTTCAATTCGAACGTTCATTAGGTGGATGTTTATTCTTTATATATAGTGTTACCAGTGCATCATTGAATGCTCAAGCAATTGAAGTGAATTGGGGCATATTTATCTCAAGTTTCAATGGAGTCTCACCCATTAATGTGCCTTGAGACTTGGGGGAGTCTCAATGTGAGTCTTAGAAAACCAAACTCACATTGAGACTCTTGTGGACCCCATACATAAAATATTTTGTATAAAAATTAATAAGTGTATAAAAATTATGTTTCAAAATATTTTGATAATTTTATAGATTAAAAAAATGTTTGGAAATATTTTTAAGTGAGTCTGAAATTAAGTCTTAGGGATAAAGTGTAATAACTAGTATGAGTTTGAATGATTAAAAATAAGTAAAAACTGTTTACACAATCTGAATATTTGAGAGTGATTTTTATATAACAATGCCTATATATTGACATATAAGACCCTTTCATTTATTTAGAAAAATTTGTCAACAACTACCCACTTTGTCCAACTTTGTAAACAACTACCCTACTTTTTTTAAAAAAAAAACTACCCAATATTTATCAAATGTTTAACCACCGATCCCATGCAGATTCCGAGTTAAAACCACTAAAAACACTTTGGTTCCCACTACTTGGCGTTTTTGGATGTCAAAACTTTTCACCTCGAAATATGTGAAATGACCATAATACCCTCATTTTATTTCTTTTTTCTTTTTTTCTTTTTTCTTTTTTCTTTTCTTTTTCTTTTTTCTTTTCCTCCCTCTTCTTTTTTCTTTCTTTCTTCTGTTCTCATTTCTCTTATCTTCTTCCTAAGCTCTACTCATCCTCAAACCACTTCTCCTTAATTCTATCATCATTGCACTCACCTCAAGCCAAACCAAACGCTCAGGATTCAGTCCCTTCCTCTTTCACTCTCACCGCACGTCCTCCATCTGGCACGCCACTCTCACCACCGTCCCCATTCCAACCGCCACCATTACAAAACCCCCTGTTCAACTCCCAAACATCCACCATCAGAACCCACCACCGCCACAGCTCCACTCCAACTAAGTCTACAACCCCACTCTAACCAGTTCAAACTCCACCCGAAGGAAACTCTGTCTCACGTCAACCACAACTACTGGACTATATTCCAACTATCCCCAGATCTGCTACGGGACCACTAGGATCACCAACATCCAAAGCCCACTCGGAACCCACATGCTGTCCTATAACCCAAGCTGTTTCAGATCTTCAGAGTAGTAATTCCAGTCTGCGACGAGGACCGGACACTAATAAGCCTGATAATGGAAAAAGACCTGTCAAAGAAAAAGAAAAAAAGTAGTGCGAAAGAGAGGATTCCCCCTTGCATAAAACGAAGAAAAATGGAAGAAGTGCCCACCAACGCTACAATCTCAAATCTCTCGAGGATGCTGATAGTTGATTCAAATCGTAATCTGTTATACTTCACTTTAAATAGTCAGATCACACACATCATGTAATTTACTTTCTTTTACTCTGAAGAGTGCATATTTGAGAGCACTAAATACTATTGGAATTAGATATATCATAAGAGCTAGGAGTATATGCATTGCTTGTTTTCTAGAATCATATATCTGATTTTACAATACCTGCTTAATAATTCTTTCCTGTTTACAATCTAAAACAAACAACAAATCCCATTTTGCACATATATTCAGTTAATTGGAGCAAAGACTATTTTATTTACTGTTCTACACACTAACTCATGTAGACAACAATTTGACATAAGCTGCTCAAAACAGAAGGAAAACGAATTAAGGGAAGAAAATCACAGAACAAAGAAGCAGAAAAGAAAAAGAAGAAAAAAAAAAAAAAATACAACCAACAAAGAAGCGAATGTAAGGAATATTATTTCATTAAATCAGGGAGGGTTTTGGCCTGAAAACAGCTCATTGTGGGCCCCACTCGTGTTTTGGTTTTATTCCACCTGAAAACATGTAGAGGTCGTGGTACACAAAGTTTTAATAAAATGTAGGTAGTTGTTTTTTAAAAAAAAAAAAAAAAAGTGGATAGTTATTTTCAAAGTTTGACAAAAACTGGATAGTTGTTGACAAATTTTCCTTTATTTTATACGAAAGTCAAAGTCAAAAGAGGAATTCACTAGTTTGACCCATTATATATATTTGACATTTTCTCTAAACCTCTATAAAACACGGGAAAACCTCCAATTAGCAATCCATAAACGGTGATAAACCCATAGTTAAATGCCATAATTCATATTTTACTACTGTATTACAAATTGCACAATATAACTAGCTAGTTGTACTTAACATTAGTTAGAACTATACACATTTCTTGTTCATTAAACTACATATAGCATTTATAAAAATAAAAATAAAAATTGTTTATTTATTTAAAAAATGAGTTTGGTTTTAGGCTTTTAGCTAACTCTAGGTAGAACCTTGAGGTGAGTAAAATAAGTTGGGTCCAAACAAGTATCTTCTAGGTTTACTAGATGCAATCTCTCTTTCTTTCACTCTAAAAAACTCTCTCTAAAATCTTAACTTTTCTTCTATTGTTGGGGCTACCATTATCTCTTTGATGGTGGCAAGCCTCAATTTTTCTTTCTACTGCTTTCGTTTTGTTTGTTTGTTCATGAATAATATCTCTTTATGAGAGTTTTATTCCCAATTATTGGGTTTTTCTATCTCTTTATGAGAGTTTTATCTCCAATTTTTGAGTTTATTATTATTATCTCCTTTTATGAGAATTTGGAGTGTATTTTTCTTGTTTTCCCTTATGCAAGATCGGATTATTTAGGGTTTCGTTTTTATCGTTTGTTGGAGAATGAAGATTTAGGRTTATTCACCATCTTGAATATTAAAAAATTCAGAAAATTATAAAAGTATGTTCACCCAAACAATTATGTATCAACGGGTATTATGCCGAATCAGAGCGAATTCACAAATTGTATTGCTTCAGATGAATTTTTTTATTAAGGCTATTTTAAATCGAATTTGCGATGTAACTAGTTCTAAATTGTTTTGTATTTTCGTTCGAATTTTTGTTTTTTCTTCTATTGATTATAAATGTCTTTTGACTATTTCTTATTAATGAAATTTCTATTTTTTCTATTTTTTCTATTTTTTCTGGTAAAAATAAATGTTTACTGGATGCAAACCTTGGTTCTTTTTAGGTTATTTGACATTGAAGCTCGGATGTTTACTATAGTCTATAGCAGTCGTTACAAATTGGTGTGCCGTCGATATAATACTCAAAATTTGAAAGTGTCAAGGTCTCCAATTGCTCCTTGTCGTGTGGGTCAAGTCCAATACCATTACTATAATCATGTTGACTCATCAACTTTGCCCAAATTGCTTCACAATTCTCATTAAAAATCTTGATAACTTCACCAAATCTTTAATCTATAATAATTTTTATTTTATAAATACTTCTTTATCATTATTATTTGATATTTTTAAAGGTTCTTCATCATGATCCAGCTGTTTGATGTGGGTACTTGCASTTTATCATCCATCATATGGTCCACTTCCATGCTCCAATTACTTCATAATTCCATTATTTATTTAATTTTTTTAAAAAAAACCCTTAATAATATCTTTAAATTTTTAATGGATTTATTCAATGGTAAAAACTATTTTTAACGTCATTATTTTTCTTCATTGTCAAGACAACCATTAGTTGTGTGTCCCATTTCCTCCGAAAAGTCCACTGTACAACGTCCAACATTTCCCAACTCCACTGTGTGTCTATGTCCCATGTAATCAATTCCGCGATAATGGAGTCGTATTCATAAACCACAATATTGAATATTCCCTGTTCTCAAAAAAATTAAAAATTGTTAGAAAATAAATAAATAAACTAACTAAAACAACGAAAATAATAAATAAATAAATAAATAAATAAATAAATACCTCAAATGAACGGAGCAAACGACTAACTCCAACGCAAACGGAGAGGTTTAACGGAACGGGCGAACACACGAACAAAAGGAACGCCGTTACTCATATCACACCCGAATTAATAAACGACGACGTAATTGCAGCAATTCGAAATCGAAAATCAATGAAGATAGACGAAAATTGCTGTACGTGAGCTGAATCATTGATGATGAATTAATTAGTTGAATATTCGATTAATTAGTCCGGTTAAAATTAGTAATTAATCAAAAAGTCCGAGTTACTGTCCCCAAAATTCTTGAAGATTTCTCTTAATTCGATCATCATATTATCATCATTCTATTCTATAGTATATATACACAATTTATCTCAACTTGTTCCGCAACCTTCTGAAAGAGCACCATCGTCTTCAATTTCATCGCCTTCAATTCGCCATTGACATGCTCGAGAGCCGACTTTTGCGCGGTCGAAAATCGACTCTTCGCTTCTGCTGATGAGAAGAAGGACGAATCAAAGAAGCCAAAGCACGTTTAACCAAATCACCTTCAACAGTTCCGATTCTCACGAGCGAGTTCGTCATCGCCGATCTCCGCGCGTACAACCGATTCGACTGGTACGGCAAAACGGAAACACTTCCGTTACCGTTACCGCCACGGTTCGCCGCGTTTTTGTGTAGACTACACCGGAACGAGCCTGGATGATTCGTCGGAGAACACATACACGCCTTCTTCGCCGGCTGACGCTGTACGGACTGAGCCGAAATCGACCGGTTCGGTGACACAGAACCGGAGTTGAAACGGACTGAAGGAGAGTTGGAGAAGACGCCGTTGACGTTGACGTTGACGTTGACGCGAGTCGGAGAAGACGAACGAAGAAAGCTTCTAGAAGAGAAGCTACTAGTAGTGGACGAAGCGAAAGACGACGATGAAGATTTAGAACCAGAGTAGAATCTTCCAGAAGGTGAGTGAGAGCGAAGGACTGGTCCGCTTGATCTTCTTGCTGCCATTTTTGTGATTTTTTTTAAAGAGAGAGAGTTGATTTGAGAGTGAGCGAAGGGGAGAAGAGAGAAAGGAAGAGGAGAGAGAAATTCTAGTAAGCCGCGGTTCGCTGGCTAATTTGGCAAACCGTGCTTTACTCGAGCCATCTATATATAGGGGGGAGATGTGAGGGGGGTTTCCTTTTTCTTTTTATTTTTGATTTATTTAATGGGTTTAGTATTTTCTTTTGTTTTTCTTTTAAAATTGGGAGGAAATTGGGTTGGAATTTGTTAGACCTAACTAGAGTTAGATAGGCGGTGGGTTAGGACTTCATAAGGGATAATGGTGATGGGGAAGTCTGTGGGTACTCCATGAAACGACAATGAATGATGCCGCTTTTATGGAGATGGATTGCTATGGAATACCCASTGATTTTGTTACTACTATTTAGAGCATTTTCAGTGGTTAGCTACAATTCATTGCAATTTACTAAAAAAATTTAAAATAAAAAATATATATTATACAAGTATCAAGATTTAAATATGGAGGGTGTTTTTGTTACGAAAACATGCAATATTGTTTGTTTGAGCAAAATTGCTCACTTAGGCTTCATACATATAACTTTTAATTAATTTACAAGGAGGTCTTTTTCTTATACCGTTGGAGATGCCCTTATAGCATCTTCAATGGTAAGCTACAACATCTTGTAGCTTACCTTAGCTTTTTTCAAACAGAAATCCATCTAAGCTACAAGCTCCAACAATGGTTAGTTGTATTACTTTGTAGCTTGAATGTAAATTTTATTTTCTAAGTAGATTCAATATCTAATATTATTTTTAAAAAATTATATTGAAATAGCCAAATAGGTAATTAATAGAAGACAGAAAATATTATATGTACACAATTTAGCAGGTGAAAAAAAACAAGCATGATAAAATATTTATGATCATAAAAATAATTATTGTAACTTCAAGAAAAATTAAAATGTTTAATCACATTATATTATTAATATCACAAAAGGAAAAAAATAACATACGGAATATAACGTTTGAAAAAAGAAATTGAGATATGATGTTAGTTTTGAAGGAAAAAAAACCCAAAAATAGGTGTTGGGAAACAAAATAAAAAAATATCGGGTACATTCCTAAAATTTGATACAAATTTAAAATCCAAAAAAAAAACTTCATCTGTATCAAATTAATTGCAACGAACTCTCCGTATCAAAATTGCAACAAACTAAATTTCACGCATTTGAAAGAAGATATTTAACAAGGTAAACAATCAAATTAATCAAAATAATTTTGACACAATTCAATTATAATATCATTTTTCATTGTGTCAATTTTTTTTATTATTATGCTTATTTATATATTTTTTTTTAAAGGGGATTATGCTTATTTATATTGTTAAATCTCTTCCTCAAAATGCGTAAAATTTGATTTGTTGTAATTAATTTATTACGGAGAAAGTAGATTGTTTTCAAGCAGTACTGTTCAATATAGCAGTACTGCTTCGCAAGCAACATCACGTAAGAGCTCYCCAATGGTAAGTTGTAGCTATAAAATTCTTAACATGCAAGCAAGTCCTTTAACGGTGGCCATTGAACTCCAATGGTAAGCTACAATTTGTTGTAGCTTATCTTGTGACATCACTTATTAAAGCTAATAAAAATTCAAGCTACATTGTATGACAATGGTTAGGTACAATTTTTTGTAGCTTGCTAGAAAAATAAATTAAATAAAATATATTTTATTATCCATGTGTCATGATTTGAGTGGAAAACATTTTAATTTAGAAAACAAGTAGTAATGTTTGTTTCAGTAGGGCTGCTCATTTAAGCTAAATTCAACCTTTTGCTCCAATGATAAGCTTGATGCTTCTAATTTTAATTAATTTGTAAACAGGTCCCTACTCCATATCATTGGATATATTCTACTGTAGAGGAAAACTGAAATATGTGAGTAATTACAGACCCGACCAATATTCTTTATTTTGCTTGCTGTTGGCCGGCGGATAGATTATATTATTATTGGTCTTTTTTCCGATTTCACATAAGTTTGAATAATGAATAAAGTATAAGTTAATAAGAACAAACTTATATGAGGTAATATATTTTTTCCAACCCCTAAAACAAGGATAAATAAATCCAAAAAGTTTTGTAAAATTCAAATAATAAAAAATAAGGTAACATTGAAGATATGGAAGGAAACCACTCCATCCGTTCCATATTATTTTGTGCATTTGAATTTTTTAACTATTCACATGTAGAGAAAATCTTCTATATATGTATGAATATATAATAATAAATATAGTCACGTGGGATCTTATTTGATTCGTCTTAATAAGTATATTATTAATATTCAATTATTATAATTTTTGAAAATATAGAATTATAGATATTAAGGATATAAAATGTGAGTTGGAAAGCGTATGAGCAGTGAATGCACAAAACATTGTGGAACGGAGGGAGTACTATATTAAGTAGGGAACTGAAATGCTAAATAAAGTTCGCAAAACTTAAAACGAAGTTCATATTTCATGTGAACCACTGCCGTACATACCCTTCCTCTTCTCCCCCTCTAACACCACCCTTCACACCTCACCCAACATCCAGCAACAACCAAGTAGCTTGGGCCAACCACCACGTCGAAGCCTAGCCTAACCACCGTGTCGTAACCCAGCCCACTTTTCTCCTCCTTTGTTTTTGATTTTTTTTTTTTTAAAAAACAAGGTAGGCACCTGAGTTTGGCGACCAACCCATGGCTGCCAAACTCAGACGCCACCCTTGTTCTTTAAACAAAATTATTAACAACGCCTCTAATTGGTGCCCAACCTATGGTCGTTGCGCCTGGGTTAGGTTAGGCGCAGCCACCATGGCGACGACGCCTAAGTGCCTAACCTAGGGGTGATGACCATGAGTTCGGGCACGAATTAGAGGCGTCGCTTTTTTAATTAATTAATTAGTTAATAAGAGAAAGGGGTTGCGGTGGGTGGTACGATTGTGGTTGTGGGCTTGGTGACATTACAAAAAAAAAAAATTAGGGACGAACATAATCCGTCCCTAAATACGTAAATTAAACCTTTAATTCGTTGCTAAACCAATTTAGCGACGGAAATTAAAAATCCGTCCCTAATTATTCTTAATAACCTCTATTAATCAAAATTTAATCACAACAGTTGTCCAACTATTAAAAGGATTCAAACTCGTGACCTCAAAGTCACACCCTAAAGCTCCAACCAACTACTTCAAATAAAAACTTACATTCTTATTCAGCAAAATTTGTTAATATGTACTAGAACAATTAACGATGAATTTTGACATTCCATGAAAGGGGGGTTTGGCTGGGTAGTTTGGTTGTGGTTGATAGGTGGCTTGGTGGTGGGTAGTTGTTTTGGGACAAGGGTAATTTGAGAAATTATATTGAAATATGAACCTTTTTTCTTAATTATCGTGGATTTCAATTAGCATTCTCCGTAAGTAAAGATGTTAAAATGATCACCCAACTCAAAAGCAAAAAGAAAAATTAAATTATCACAAAATTTAGGATATAATAGGATTGAGCAAAAAGGAAACAAAAAAAAGGACGTTATGACATTTCCTAAAAATTACTCCGTATTTGAGAGTTTGCCAGGTTCCTTACTGTGGCACCACGTGTTGGAAACTAAGGAGGAAAGTGAATGACAGCATTACAACAGTGTTGCTAGCTTGCGCACTATGATCGCTTGGAGAAATAAAATGTGCATTTTGCAACTTGCAATTTGCATTTTCCTCTCCT
>SNQN01000331.1:104636-116238 GCA_008642245.1 Bassia scoparia | reverse complement strand
TAATAATGCCTGGATCATTGACACTGGTGCTAGTGATCATATGTCTTCAAATATTGCCTTGTTTACCACTTTGCATTCCTTAAAACAGCCTATTAGAGTTGCTTTACCTGATGGCACCATAAAATTCATTTCTCAAATTGGATCAGTGCTTCTTACTCCTTCCATTTCTATTCAAAATGTGTTGTACATTCCTGATTTCAAACATAATCTTTTGTCTGTTGGAAGGTTCATTGATCAGTTTAAGTGTCAAGTTTTCTTCACAAATATTAGTTGTTATTTCCAGGACCTTACAACTAATCAAGTTTTGGCTGTTGGGAGAAGACAAGCTGGATTGTATAAGTTTAGTGAGGATTCTGCTCATCTTGCTTCTCCTGTTCAAGATTCTAGTTCTTCTTTTGTTTCTCAGCCTTGTTCTTCAAATGTTTCTTCTGTTAGTAATAATGTTTCATCTTCTGTTAATGCCATATGCAATAAGAAGACTTCTGCTAATAACCTAGCTTTGGATGTTTTACATTCTAGACTAGGGCATCTTTTTGTACATACTATGAAACATGTTTCTATTCCTCATGATCATAAAATACAGGATTTTTCTTGTGAAACATGTGTTTTTGCTAAACATCATAAGCTTCCCTTTCCTATTTCTTCTTCTAGAGCTGCTGCTTGTTTTGATTTGATTCATGTGGATTTGTGGGGTCCTTACAAGACTCCTACTCATTCTGGTGCTCAATATTTTTTGACTCTTTTGGATGATTATTCAAGAGTCACTTGGACTCATTTGGTTCATACAAAAGATCAGGTGGCTTTCATTCTTGAACATTTTTTGGCATACACTGAAAATCAGTTTCATCTTAAAGTAAAAGTCATTAGAAGTGATAATGGGACAGAGATCATCAAGGATTATTGCACAAAATTGTTTGCTTCTAAGGGCATTATTCATCAGAGGTCTTTACCTGGGAATCCACAGCAGAATGGTTGGGTTGAGAGAAAACACAAGCACCTATTAGAAACTGCAAGGGCTATTAGGTTTCAAGCTAACTTTCCAGTAAGATTTTGGGGAGATTGTTTGCTTGCTGCTACTTACTTGATTAATCTCATGCCTAGCAGTGTTCTTGAGTGGAAAACTCCTTATCAAATGTTGATGGGCAAACAACCTGATTATGATCATTTAAGGATCATAGGTTGTTTATAATTATGTTATGCTGCTGTGAAACCATCAGACAAGTTTGCACAAAGAGCTAAAAAATGTGTACTTTTGGGCTATCCTTATGGGCAGAAAGGATATAAATTGTATGATTTGGATGCTAAGCAAGTGATTTTGAGTAGGGATGTTCTATTCCAAGAGAACATTTTTCCTTTCAAGGATACTTTTCCTGTTGTGTTTCCTACATTTTCTAATGAGTTTCAGTCAACAAATACTTATAATCCTATCACTTTTGACATTGGTGCATCTCCTTCAGTCACTCCTACTGTATCTGTTTCTAATACATCTCCTTCAGTCACTCCTACTGTATCTGTTTCTAATACATCTCCTTCCAATACACCTATTTTTCATTCTAATACATCTCCCCCTCTTTCTTTGTCCTCTCCTAATGATTTTGTTTCTTCTACTCCTATTAATGTTCCCTCCCAGTTACAACTCCCTTCATCTATTCCCTCTTCTACTGAATCTTCTTCTTCTTCTTCTATTCCTGAGATTAGACAATCTACTAGGGTCAGACAACTTCCTAGCAAATTACAGGGTTATGTTCTCCCTCAATTGCCAAATACTCTGCCTTCTAGTCCTTCTGTTTCTACATCTTTTAATGTGTTTTCTGACACCTCTCTTTCTCATTTCTCTACTGACTACTTAGCATCTTTACACAATGTTATTACTTATCCTGAGSCTGCACATTACAATCAAGCTAAATTTGATCCTGCTTGGGTAAATGCTATGCAACAAGAGCTTGATGCTTTGGAACAAAATCATACTTGGGAGTTGACTACCTTACCTCCTAACAAGAAAGCTATTGGCTGTAAGTGGGTCTATAAGACTAAATTCAGGCCTTATGGCACTRTTGAGAGACATAAGGCTAGATTGGTGGCTCGAGGAGACAAGCAGATCAAAGGCAAAGATTATAAGCACACTTTTAGTCCAGTAGCAAAGTTTTCTACTGTAAGGACTATTATTGCTCTTTCTGCTGCACATAATTGGCACTTGCATCAAGTGGATATCAACAATGCATTTTTGCATGGTTTTGTTGATGAAGAAATCTATATGCATCCTCCACAGGGTTATCTTAAAGCTATGCCAGGGCAGGTTTGCAAATTGAGAAGATCTTTATATGGCGTGAAACAAGCTTCAAGGCAGTGGAATCAAGAATTATGCAAGTTTCTTTTAAGTCTTGGTTTCCAGCAGTCTAAACATGATTATTCTATGTTCATAAAGTCTCAAGGCTCTAGTTTTACTGTTCTTGTGGCATATGTGGATGATCTTCTCATTGCAGGCAATGATTTGTCATATATTGAGGTCTTGAAAAATCATTTACATTCAGCCTTCACAATTAAGGATTTGGGTGAGCTGAAGTATTTTTTGGGTATTGAGGTGACTAGGGATGCTTCTGGTATAAGACTTCATCAAAGGAAATACATTTTGGATTTATTGAAGGATACTAATACGGAAAATTGCAAGGTGGTCAATTTTCCATTTCCTAGGGCTCTCAGGTTGAGCACAGAAGGGGGTGACAGATTGGAGGATCCTGAAGTATATAGGAGAATGATAGGTAAATTTTTATACCTTAATATGACAAGACCGACCAGACATCTCATATGTGGTTCAACAATTAAGTCAGTTTCTTTCTGATCCTAAGACTCCTCATCTTGAAGCAGCAAAGCATGTTCTAAGGTATCTTAAGGGTACTCTGCATTGTGGTTTGTTCTATCCTGCAAATACTAGCTTGAAGCTTACAACATATTCAGATGCTGATTGGGGTACATGTGCTTTTTCTGCTAAATCACTTACTGGTCTTTGTGTTTTTCTGGGGGATTCTCTTATTTCCTGGAAAACATAGAAGCAGCAGACTGTGTCTAAAAGTTCAGCTGAGGCTGAATATAGAAGCATGAGTTATACAACCAGTGAGGTGGTTTGGTTATATGCACTTTTGCAAGATTTGCAGATTTCTATTCCTAAACCTATGGATTTCTTTTGTGACAATACTGCTGCTCAACATATTGCTCAAAACCCCATTTTTCATGAAAGAACCAAGCACCTTGATGTTGATTGTCATTATGTCAGAGACAAATACATGGAAGGTTTCTTGAATATTTTACATGTGAAGTCCTCTTTACAGCTTGCTGATATTATGACTAAGCCCCTTGGTGGTGATCAGCACCATTTTTTGTCAGCCAAGCTGGGTTTAGTCTCTGCAGATCCTACTTCCAGCTTGAAGGGAGGGTGTAGACATATACATAATGCAACCTGATGCTCCTCTTTCTTCTTAAGCCTTAGCTGTACTTTCTAGAATTAGTTTGTTAGAGTTTGTTAGAGTTCGTTACACATCATTTCAGTTTGTTATAATGATGATGTAATCATTCTATTTATGAGGTCATTAATTCACATGTATATATATTCATTGTTGTACTTGTATGAATCGATTGATTCATTTTCTGATAATAAAATCTTACCCTTAATCTACTTTCTCTCTCAAACTTTGCATTTGTTTCATCTTTGATCATTGAAGATCATAATACAAACTGTTTTGCTCAGTTTTGTACAATATTAATCTTGGGATCAATATATAACGTAACTATTTAACTATATAATAATGAGATTAATATTTAACTGCTATTAATAATATATCTTTGGATTAATATTTAACTTTATATTTAACTATTATTAATAATACGGAGTAAATCTTTGGATTAATATTTAACTATTTAACTTAGTTTAATATTTAACTTTGGATTAATATTAAACTTGAGATTAATATTTTACTATTACTAATGATATATTTTTGGACTAACATTTTACTATTTAAATCATAGGTAATTCCATCTTGTACCATTGAGTTTTTGACAATTCCATTTCGTACCATTATTTTGTTTTTATTCCAAGAAATATCAATAAGTTTATATTTTTTTGCCCATTAGATGCCATTAAAGTGTGATATGCTTGGAAAATATGGAGTATTTCGGAGTTACCCATACTTTTTCTTCGTTATTTATCGACTAAAGCCCTTCAAACAAGTGCCCATTGGTGAATTCTTTGAGTTCATACAGCAGAAAAATGCAACATACAGTGCGCAGGTTATTTCCACTTATCCAGTAACTCACAAATTATATTCAAAATCAAACCAAAAAAATCAATATTAATGTGTCAACCATTTGGGCCTTGCTTCCAAATTTTCAACCACAATACCAACAATTACAATGTTATTAGTAATGGATCTAAATTAAACCCAATCGTAACAATACGCCTAAAACCCAGTTAACAAAAGCCAAAAAACTGATTTAAAAAATAAAATAAAACATACCTGTTGCGATGGGTTGCAGCGATTGAACGAGACGCTACGATTGGTGTGCTTTGGGTTGCGCGACGGGGAGAGGGTCGTTTGGTGTCATGCGGCGGCGGCGACGTTGTGCGACGGTGCTTACGGAGGCCGCGCTTTGGTTGGGTTACCGTGATGGTGGTTTGAATAGCGTGGGCCGTGTTGTGAATGAGACAGGAAGGTTTAAGAGAGAAGACGAGAGAGGGTAATGGAATGAGGAGTGGACTGATGAGTGTGCGTGAGTGAGTTCTGAGGGGTGAATATTGTGAGGGTTAATTAGTCCCTAACATCAAAATACGGAAAATACGGGCGGATACAGAGTAAATACCTGGCGGTATTTACAACCCCTTTAATTGTAACAACAAAATAAAAAACTTACGAAGTACGTACAAAAATCTCATTAAGGGTAAAATAGATATTTTATGTGTATTTCCAAAGAGATTAAATTATCCTTAATGATATTTAACTATCCATATTTACTGTTTCTTTTTAATATAACAAATTCGAAATAAAGGGTTTTAATTTTTTTTTGATGATTTTTTAATATGAATTATTAAGTATTGGTTTTTTAAGGGGGGACACCATCTCCCTCCCCTTCACTATATAAATAGAAGATATTTTTTTAAGAAGAGTATCACCAACGTTAACATCAATGACATCAACGATATTTGCTGATGTATTTGGTCATATTTGTACTGATAACAGATATGAGTACACAGTACTCCGTACTTCGAGGAATACCGAAATACGAGTATATCTATCTACAAAAAAAAAAAAAACTTAAAAATAGAAAAGACCAAACACTGCAGAGTCGCACAAACAAAAAGAGACTCCAAACTGGAAAACAATCAATCTGAGAACCCAACCATTCCAATCAAGATCTCGTTCTCTCTCCCTCCTAAACCTTCAATTCCCTGGCAAGGCGATTAGGGTCTCTTCTTTTTCTCCTCTCTTCCTCTCTTCTCTCCTCGCTTCCCCTCTTCGAGATCAAGTCGGCCTCATGGACTGGTAAATTCTCCCACTCTTTCGCACTTCAACTTTAATTCAGAAAAAAAGAAGTGAAATTGATTGATTCTAATGCGATATATGATTTGATAGATGATTAAATTCAAGCATCACGTACTTAGGAAGTCAAAACAAGCTGCTTTCAACTCCGAAAGCTGAAGAAAGCGGCTTGGTGGTTCTAACTCAAGAGAATGCGTGCTTCGCTCGATCTTCGTCGCGGCCGAGATTTTATGTTTGAAATTGAATCCGATTGCAGTTTGTTGTGGAATTGAATAAGTAAAAAAATTTGATTCTGATTTTTGAATCGTGTAAGTTGTATGAAGTTGGAGCATGTTGCTTGAGAGAATGACCTATTGATCGCATGATTTGCCCTTGGGAAATAAGTTTTCAAATTGTAATGTGTAGGTTACATCAGGGTTGACTGTTGGATTGAATTGTGATGCATGTGAAATTGTGAGACTTATGATGTTGACTTATGAATTATGAATCGAAGACAGAAGTGAACTGCGAAATTATGTGATGTGATATGGGGATTACTGTAGTGATCAATTGAAGCGTAAAGGTAGTGTGCTGGTAAATGTTGCTTCTAAACCGCAGAAGAAAGAAAGTTTTACTTCTTGCTGACAATAGAATGGTACTAATCTTTAGTTAATCGTGTGCAGATTGTGTAACTATTTGGATTTTGAGGGATGAAGCAATATAGAGTCTGAAGTTTGAGAGTCACATTAATTACTATTTTCGGAGGCGTCTGACTGAAAAAAAAAGTCCACCATTAAATCTGATTTGAGGGATGAATAGGCTTCTTTGGTTAAAAGATACATGGTAAACGTTCGATGTAAAAGTTTTTTTGGTGGAGATCTTCTTTCTAATAGGCAGTGTGCAACAAGTTATGCGTACTGGTGTCAAACAGGAGAATAAATCATTTCCATTGCATTTATTTACTTATTTGGTGCTTTTGCTAGATTGTCATTACACATCATCGAGGAAGTGTCCTCAGGCATGGAACCTCACTGATGGCAGATGTGTGGGGAGCGTTCCCTTGCTGCAAACAACCCTCTGAGTCATCATTGCTGAACAGTGGTTAGTCATACACATAACCTCAATTGTGAAACAAATATTCTTCGTTGTATGAAAATAGCCATAGCTGCTAATCAAGATCATTTGTTTGATTATCTTTGAACATAGGTCTTGACCTTTGTAGTGTAATCTTCTTGATGAACATTAAGCTATCAATTGGTTTGATGTTTTGCTTCAAACACTTGTACTCTGCACATGGCTTATCTTTTCACCCTCTAAACCTTCATTGGTATTGTCATTGCAGATGATTTGAAATTGACGGATAATTTAATTCTTGTTAATAGTAAGGCTCACCTCCATGCCGGTTTCAAAGCTTAGATGGAGTAGTTCTATGAGTTTGGAACTAAAAGGTGAAAAAGTTTCCTACTTAGTTTCCTTCACCTGTCCAAGACACCTAATTTTAAACCTATTTATTTACGTTGCCCGTTGTTACAGTGCGGAGCTCAACAGTTAATCAGCCCGTCAAGTGGGATTCATGTAGCGTAGGCTTTCAGGCTCCTCCATAGTACAAGCTTATGGAACAATATCAGGACTGTGAGAATACTCAATCAAGATTCTATAGATTGCCTGGGGTTCTCGGTGAATTATCTCTTGTTTTCTAGGAGAGCTTAGTGGCTTTGGATGCCAACCGCACATCACTGGTAATAATAACTGAAGAGGAAGATAGTTCCGAAAGGTGCATACCATGATCTTGTTCCTCAATATCGGAAGCAGCTGTATTTGCCCCTGAAATGGAAGGGATGTGTTGCTTAAAGGCAAGTCCATACACAATGATTTGAGAGTGAATGGTGAAAGCAAGCTGAGGTGTGTTGAAAAAAAGAGGGTTCAGTAGCTGTTTAGGGATTGCTCTCTTATTCACTGAAGATCAGCAAGCTTTTGGAATTATGAACAAGGGTGGTAAAACATCCACAGGAAGCTCTGTCACGAATTAGTACTGACCTTTGAAAGAATCATCAGATTGACATAACGAGCGGCTTGCAGAAGGTTTTTAAAAGACTATATCCACTGACAGTCTATGTGTAGAGCGTATAGTCTTGTGGAAGAGCACATCCTAAATTTATAGTGCAACAAGGTAATATTTTGGATAGAGAAGATGGTCTGCTTCAATTAATGTAACAAACTTCAGAATTGCCAATGACAAGGAAAAGGAGTTTTCAGAGCCAAAGAGAACAAGTCTCTGATGGTTAAAGTAGCCATTTACTTGATACATTTGTGAAATGAAGTTGTGGTCATGTTAGTAATTGAAAACTTGAAGGCAACTGATATTCTTGTCATGTCTTCCAGCATAATGGGATCTTAATTGAGACTATCTTTTTTCTCCTTCACAAATTTATGTCTTTTGGCCTCTCCCCTCCCCCCTCTTGGTTGTGGTGTTGTGTGTGTGTGTGGTTGTGGTGAATTAATGTAGTTTGTACATCCCTCTGAATGAACTTTTGATTAGAGGCCACCTTTGAAGCTAAAGGACCTATGCCTTGCAAGTGTAAAATGCGCCATACAGCATGAGGATTAAAAAGTTCTGAGAAAAGCAAGTTGGACAACAGATCAAAGGCTCAGAAGTTGCTCATATTCTGACTAAAGCAGGAAATTATTTTTTTTTTATAGCTTTGCCCAACTGAGAGACCGAGTTATGTCAATGTCTAATCTGCCTCAATTGCGAAGTCCTGAAAGATGTGAAACTCCTTCCTCTTACTTTACAGGCAGTTCCTCATCATCACCTGGCAGAGAACCTGCTGTCTGTGTGTGGCGCTGGGAAATGAATTATGCACCTGGTTTTTTGCAATTATTAACCTACTAGAAGAGCTTAAACTCCCCTGGACCAACTCATCTGTTTTAATGGATTCCATTGCCATTTCTGATTCAACAAAAAGCGTCTTCATTTGATAGTAGATGCAAGATAAGAAGTGCATATTAATCCTAAAACTCGAAGCTCTGCCATCTTTAGCATGGAGTTTAAACAAGTTAACTGGTACTCTGTATGCCGACAAAACATATTGAGAGACATATCATAAAAAGCAACGTTGGCGGTGAGCAGCTGAATGACTTGTTTCAGACAAAGGAACCTATGTCAATTTTGCCTCCCTGCAGATTCAGAAAAGATCATTTGCCACTCTTCTAAAATCAAGTGAGTATATTCCTATCGCATTTATTTCTGAAATTGTCAACGTTGATACCCACATTTCTATACGTTTCTGTGATGTTTAAACTTTATCTTGTTTATATGTATGTCGCAACTGTCAAAGTCAGGTACTCCTGTATACCATGAGTGTATTATGTCAGGTTTTTCAAAAAATCTTTTTAATGTGAATCCTGGACCCTTAGTCATTTTTGGCATGCAAACTTGGCATAGTTGGGTGGCTATATTAAGGTTACAATGTCACAGAAATTTTTGGCATTTCTCTTTTTCGTTGACTTTGCAAATGTGAATACACAAAAAGCTGGAATGTAATTAAAGGGAGTTTCTTCTATGTGCGGGTCATGAAGACTGTTAATTTGACTTGTTGTCAAAGATAATATGCACTAACCTCGTTTATAGGTATTGGTGGAAACATTTCCCTTCCTTTAATTTTCAATTTACATTATGTTGCGTTGCAAGAGGAGTGAACAACTATTTTAAACCATGTTTAACCTAGAGACAAAATAGCTCTCCAATGA
This sequence comes from Bassia scoparia, assembly GCA_008642245.1. Lineage (NCBI taxonomy): Eukaryota > Viridiplantae > Streptophyta > Magnoliopsida > Caryophyllales > Amaranthaceae > Bassia > Bassia scoparia. Next base: position 106,981 of record SNQN01000331.1, on the reverse strand, counting down.
GGAAAACTGTTTTTCTTATTTCTTACCCTCCGTTTACACTACATTTTCCCAAGAAATCCTCTATTTTGTCGAATTTTCGGTGAGACGTTTGTGACAAAGAGTTGTAAAATCATTTTCCCTAAAAGTAAATAGCTCCCAATAAGTTGTTGCCTTCCTTTCTCTTTACTTCATTCCCTCTACTTCCTACTTTCGCTCCATTCATTTTTACCCAATCCTGTTATTATACAATGAAGAAAGGAAGGGGTATGAATGATAGTGTCCACCATGAAATGTCCATCATACCTATGGCATGTTTGGAAACTATCATGTTCAATTGAAATGATGGAAATGGCGTTCTATATATACTCGTTGTTGGGTTCATATAATTCATTGATTTGTCAATTCCATTCCATTATAACTCTCTTTTGATTGCATTGATGGGTTCAAAGAATTTGCATTGTATTTACCCCACTTATGGAAAATAAGGCTTATGATTGATTTGGGTCAATTCAATATCTTATCCAAGGATCAGATCAATTCTAGTTTATGAAGTAGATTTGGAAAATCATCAGTTGTTAAAAAAAAACAACCCATTCCAACCTCTCTTCCTTTGCTTCTCTCAATACTCCTCCTCTCTCTTATACTCGTTTTCCATTAACTCCATTAAGCATCAATCTCTCAGCTCGAATTCAGGCATCATGCTCTGAATTTTAAGAATCTTTCTTAAGAACATTTGTAGTCAGTTCAATTCACGTTCACTGTTAAATTTGTTTTTGTCGTCAGCGTTGTTGCGGCATCTATGATTCTTGTGCGGTGCTTCAAACCATCAGCAATGTAATTGATGTTTAATTTTCGTTCTACTTCTCTCTTCTTCTCGTTCTCCTCATAGTTATGTTAAATAACTTCTTTTTAGATGATCTTAATATATAATTTTAATTAGTTATAGATAAAGTTAAAAAAAACTTAGAAAATCTGACTGGTGAGGATTTTCAGCAGCACAGCATATCATTCTGAATTTCTAAAAACAGAGATATTGTAAAAGATTAAGATATGAAAATCTTTAATTCCCAAACAGAAGTTTGCGCATTGAATCAAGAATTGAAATCCTGCATTGAAATTCGCAGAATTTAAATGATTTGGAACCAAGCAACTGCAACTTAAAATCTCTTTTACTTTTACGTGGCATGATTGTCATAGATATTGAACAATAGTAGTATGTGCAATGAAAATCAACTCAATATTCAATACCCTCTATTTTTTCTTTCATACTATTTGGGTAGAAAACTCAAGAAAATGTAATAAATTGAGTGGTCAAAATAGTAGAGTACAGTGTGTAAGGAGAAATATCGGAAAACGGGGCAAGTAAGAGAATGTGGTAAAAAGTAGGCGGATTAGAGTAGTCTCCAAACTGGAATTAACAGCACACTGCATCAAAACATTAAAATCGTCCATAAGAGAAATGCCGCAAACATTAAAATCGAGAGTAACTCAGTGTAATTTCTCTCTTAACCATACTAAATTGTTTACAATGAAACATGCATAATAACCTACTAACAAAATAAATGTGACAAATAGTTTGAGTGGCACATATAAAAATAATTAAACCTTGAATTCATATTAATTTACCACTGATTAATTTTAAACACTAAAGTTGATTTTATTTTAGCACATTTTTTAAACTTGTATATTTCCTTTCTCTTGACATACTCATGTTTGAATAACAACAAATACAACAATAAAAAGACCAACATATTCATTGTATAAGAAACAAATACAAAAATCATTATAAATATATTAATCTTTGACGCACGCATCCACGCCAGAAAAATACAAGTTTTCTCTATATGGAACCAAACGGAAAATAATATTGCAATGTGTTTTCCATTAAAATTATTACATAATGAAATAGTCTTGCATCCAACCAACGAGCCTAAATTACAAGGGAGAAAAAATGTTCGGCATAGTATTAGAATCAATTAGAAAAACCATATTTCATTACTAGTTCTCTTGAATTCAGGTGGATCGTAATCCACCCCAGCACATGAATGTGAAGATGACCGGTAAACTCTACTTGTCACTCTTTGTTGCCTGTTTATTTCACTCATTTCAATAATACTCACCACTCTTTTTGGCCAATAAACACACACACACACACCCGCCAAGTTAAACATTCAAATTAAAATCATTAATCTCGACTTTCAAGTATTTATTATGTAATCAAAGTATATTTGAAATGTCACTCGTACAATTGAATTTGACAATCCATTTCGTACCAACGTTTTTTATTCCAGAAATACCCAACGATTTATGGAATTTCCATTTAATACCATTGAAGTTAATGCGCAAATAAGGATTTTTAGAGTCGT
>SNQN01000331.1:10776-104611 GCA_008642245.1 Bassia scoparia | reverse complement strand
TTAAAAATTCAGGGCAGTTCAGTTTCAGTTCAGTTCAATTCAGATTCAGTTCAGTTTTGGTTCAGTTTAAGTAAACAGGCCCTAAGTTATTGCTACCAAAAACTCAAATAATTATTCTGTCATATTCTCTATTATAAGTGAAGGGGAGGAAGATGGTGCCCCCTTCAAAAACCCCAAATACCCTTAATGAATTCATATTAAAGAAAAATCACAAAGAAAAAAATTAAAACCTTTCCATTTCGATTTGTTATATTAAAAAGAAACAAGTAAATATGGATAGCATTAAATATCATTAAGGATAATTTAATCTCTATTGGAATACACATAAAATATCTATTTCCCTTAATGAGATTTTTGTACTCGTACTTCGTAAGTTATTTATTTTGTTGTGACCAATTAAAAAAAACTGCATTGACTATGCAATGAAATTATTAGATGAACGATTAAATCAATACCAATAAACATCACTTAAAAAAAATGAAAAAAAAGATTTTTTAAACTTTATATTATTACTTATCTCTTAATTAAGTGAAGGGAGGAATGGTGTCCCTCTACAAAAATGTCTACCATATACTTAATGATCTATCCTCTATGAAATGACTATCAAATCTTTCATTATTTAATTACCATGATTTAAAAAAATTTAATCATCTCTTTTACTTTTCAATTTGTCATACATGTAACATGTTTGAACAAGTTAAAAATGGCTGCTTTTGAAATTTCAAACTAAATACTAATCAAGTAATGTTTAAAGATTATTCTTTTCTTACCATAATAAACGTGTAACAATGAACATTGCATAATCTAAGTACACTAATAAAAAGAATTCAATTGACAAATAATGTGATAAATTGACAAATGAGAACAAAAACGTAAATACTTAGAATTCATATCATATTAAAAGTCCACTAATCAGATAATATTCGTAGTAACATAATTGGTGGACCCAACTGAAAAATTAGTATTATTACCGTACAACCATTTACTATAAAATTTGTAACACATAGTATATGTCTCCAATTATATTCGTAATCAATAACGTTATGTTTAACATGACGCATCGCGTGCAAAAATACTAGTACTACATAAGTTAGGGTTTTCACTTCAGTATAAGTCAGTTCACTTCAGTGCAACGTAATTATTTGTTAACTAATTTGATATTAATATATAATGATAATAATAATATTGACGATAATGATGAAATTAATGATAGTGACGATAAAATAATAAATAATAATATAATAATAATAATTAAATAATAATAATAATATATTATATTATTATTATTATTTATTATTATTATTATTAATCCTAAGTTAAACAGTTCAATTTAACATCATTAATTCCAACTTCAAGTTATATTATTTATCAATATTATAAACAGTAAAATAATTACCACTAGTTAATATCAATCCAAAGTTAAATATTAAACTAAGTTAAATAGTTAAATATTAATCCAAAGATTTACTCCTATTATTAATAATAGTTAAATATAAAGTTAAATATTAATCCCAAGATATATTTTTAATAGCAGTTAAATATTAATCTCATTATTATATAGTTAAATAGTTACGTTATATATTGATCCCAAGATTAATATTGTAAAAACTGAGCAAAACAGTTTGTATTATGATCTTCAATGATCAAGAGATGAAACAAATGCAAAGTTTGAGAGAGGGAAAGTAGATTAAGGTAAGATTTTATTATCAGAAAATGTCAATCGATTCATACAAGTACAACAATGATACTAGCATATTGTGCACGCTCGATGCGTACATGATTATTTTCACAATTAATCTTAAATTCATTTTTAAATAATTAATAAAATGGTGTAATTTATCGATTGTCATCCTAAAAAATAATCAATGAATTATCGTTCTGTACGTACAAATACAAAATCGTAAGCAAAAAAATTTATATGAGAGTTTAGCATTTATGAGGAGCAGAAGCATTTAATATAAATATAAAGTGTGTGATGATTTTTTTCTAATTGGTCAAATATTTTTGTCCATTATACGCAGTACTATCAAATTCATTTGTAAATTTTTATTTCATTAAATTTTAATTAATATGATTATTAATAATTGTATTATATCGCCTTGCATTTATAGTAATCAAGTTTTTTTTAATATACAAATTTCTCTGTCAAGTTTATTTAAGTTTCCTTAATATGGATATTTTGAATTAGAAATAGTATAATATAGTTAAGTAATTTATTTTTCCCGAGGGGGTAAAATTGTATATTCCAATGGGGACACCGTGCTCCTCCTTGGCTTATATAATAGAGATATATACATATGAATTAATGACCTCATAAATAGAATATTACATCATCATTATAACAAACTGAAATGATGTGTAACGAAACTCTAACAAACTCTAACAAACTAATTCTAGAAGAAAGTACAGCTAAGGCTTAAGAAGAAAGAAGCATCAGGTGATTATGTATATGTCTACACCCTCCCTTCAAGCTGGAAGTAGGATCTGCAGAGAACTAAACCCAGCTTGGCTGACAAAAAATGTGCTGATCCCACCAAGGGGGCTTAGTCATAATATCAGCAAGCTGTAAAGGGGACTTCACATGTAAAATATTCAAAAACCTCCATGTATTTGTCTCTGACATAATGACAATCAACATCAAGGTGCTTGGTTCTTTCATGAAAAATGGGGTTTTTGAGCAATATGTTGAGCAGCAGTATTGTCACAAAAGAAATCCATAGGTTAGGAATAGAAATCTGCAAATCTTGCAAAAAGTGCATATAACCAAACCACCTCACTGGTGTATAACTCATGCTTCTATATTCAGCCTCAGCTGAACTTTTAGACACAGTCTGCTGCTTCTATGTTTTCCAGAAATAAGAATCCCCAGAAAAACACAAAGACCAGTAAGTGATTTAGCAGAAAAAAGCACATGTACCCCAATCAGCATCTGAATATGTTGTAAGCTTCAAGCTAGTATTTGCAGGAATAGAACAAACCACAATGCAGATACCCTTAAGACCTTAGAACATGCTTTGCTGCTTCAAGATGAGAGTCTAGGATCAGAAAGAAACTGACTTAATTGTTGAACCACATATAGAGTGTCTGGTCGGTCTTGTCATTAAGGTATAAAATTTACCTATCATTCTCCTATATACTTCAGATCCTCCAACTGTCACCCCCTTCTTGCTCAACCTGAGAGCCCTAGAAATGAAAATTGACCACCTTGCAATTTTCCGTATTAGTATCTTCAATAAATCCAAAATGTATTCTTGAGAAGTCTTATACCAGAAGATCCCAGGTCACCTCAATACCCAAAAATACTTCAGCTCACCCAAATCCTTAATGTGAAGGCTGAATGTAAATGATTTTTCAAGACCTCAATAAATGACAAATCATTGCCTGCAATGAGAAGATCATCCACATATGCCACAAGAACAGTTAAAACTAGAGCCTTGAGACTTTATGAACATAGAATAATCATGTTTAGACTGCTGGAAACCAAGACTTAAAAGAAACTTGCATAATTCTGATTCCACTGCCTTGAAGCTTGTTTCACCCATATAAAGATCTTCTCAATTTGCAAACCTGCCCTGGGCATAGCTTTAGATAACCCTATGGAGGATGCATATAGATTCTTCTATCAACAAAACCATGCAAAAATGCTTGTTGATATCCACTTGATGCAAGTGCCAATTATGTGCAGCAGCAAGAAGCAATAATAGTCCTTACAGTAGAAAACTTTGCTACTGGACTAAAAGTGGTGCTTATAATCTTGCCTTGATCTGCTGTCTCCTCGAGCCCACCAATCTAGCTTAGTCTCTCAACAGTGCCATAAGGCCTGAATTTAGTCTTATAGACACTTACAGCCAATCTTTCTTTTAGGAGGTAGGTAGTCAACTCCCAAGTATGATTTTGTTCCAAGCATCAAGCTCTGTTGCAAGCATTTACCCAAGCAGATCAAATTAGCTTGATTGTAAGTGCAGGCTCAGGATAAGTAATATAACATTGTGAAGATGCTAAGTAGTCAGTAGAGGAAATGAGAAGAGCGGTGCAGAAAACACATTAAAAGATGTAGGAAACAGAAGGACTAGAAGGCAGAGTATTTGGCAATTGAGGGAAACATAACCTGTAATTTGCTAGGAAGTTGTCTGACCCTAGTAGATTGCTTAATCTCAGGAATAGTAGAAGAAAGAAGAGATTCAGTAGAAGAGGGAATAGATGAAGGAGTTGTAACTGGGAGGGAACATTAATGGAGTAGAAGAACAAAATCATTAGGAGAGACAAAGAAGAGGGGGAGATGTATTAGAATGAAAAATAGTGTATTGAAGGAGATGTATTAGAAACAGATACAGTAGGAGTGACTGAAGGAGATGTATTAGAAACAATACAGTAGGAGTGACTGAAGGAGATGCACCAATTGTCAAAATGATAGGATTAATAATTATGTTGACTGAAACTCATTGAAAATGGTAGGAAACAACAGGAAAAGTATCTTGAAAGGAAAATGTTCTCTTGGAATAGAACATCCTACTCAAATCACTTGCTTAGCATCCAAATCATACAATTTATATCCTTTCTGCCCATAAGGATAGCCAAAAGTACACATTTTTTAGCTCTTTGTGCAAACTTGTCATGGTTTCACAGCAGCATAACATAATTATAAACAACCTATGATCCTTAAATGTCATAATCAGGTTGTTTGCCATCAACATTTGATAAGGAGTTTTCCACTCAAGAACACTGCTAGGCATGAGATTAATCAATAAGTAGCAGCAAGCAAACAATCTCCCAAATCTTACTGGAAAGTTAGCTTGAAACCTAATAGCCCTTGCAGTTTCTAATAGGTGCTTGGTTTTCTCTAACCCAACCATTCTGCTGTGGGATTCCCAGGTAAAGACCTTGCTGAGATAATGCCCTTAGAAGCAAACAATTTTGTGCAATAATCCTTGATGATCTCTGTCCCATTATCACTCTAATGACTTTTACTTTAAGATGAAACTGATTTTCAGTGTATGCCAAAAAATGTTCAAGAATGAAAGCCACCTGATCTTTTGTAGAACGAAATGAGTCCAAGTGACTCTTGAATAATCATCCAAAGAGTCAAAAAAATATTGAGCACCAGAATGAGTAGGAGTCTTGTAAGGACCCCACAAACCACATGAATCAAATAAAACAAAGCAGAGCTCTAGAAGAAAGAAATAGGAAAGGAAGCTTTATGATGTTTAGCAAAAAACTGATGTTTCACAAGAAAATCCTGTATTTTATGATTCATGAGGAATAGAAACAGTTTCATTTAGTACAAAAAGATGCCCTAGTCTAGAATGTAAAACATCCAAAGCTAGGTTATTAGCAGAAGTCTTCTTATTGCATATGGCATAACAGAAGATGAAACATTATTACTAACAGAAAAACATTTGAAGAACAAGGCTGAGAAACAAAAGAAGAACTAGAATCTTGAACAGGAGAAGCAAGATGAGCAGAATCCTCACTAAACTTATACAATCAGCTTGTCTTCTCCAACAGCCAAAACTTGATTAGTTGTAAGTCCTGGAAATAACAACTAATATTTGTGAAGAAAACTTGACACTTAAACGATCAATGAACCTTCCAACAGACAAAAGAATTATGTTTGAAATCAGGAATTTACAACACATTTTGAATAGAAATGGAAGGAGTAAGAAGCACTGATCCAAATTGAGAAAATGAATTTTATGGTGCCATCAGGTTAAAGCAACTCTAATAGGTGCTTTTAAGAATGCAAAGTGGTAACAAGCAATATTTGAAGACATCATGATCACTAGCACCATGTCCAATGACCAGCATTTTATCATAAATTTTAGTAAAAGCATTAGAAGCAAGTTTGATACCTGCAAATTTATTGCAGCATTAGGAGTAGACTTTGAAACATCTGCATCATATTCTTGCACACTAGCCTCCATCATAGCAGAGAAAATTGAGAACCAGAAGAAGAGAAGAAGCAGCAGCAGAAGTCTTTGGCAAATCAAGAGGAGTTGCAGGTTGAGAGAAGAACTCAGAAGTGCAGCAACAATAGCAGATTTTGTCTGAGCCTTTGACTTAAGATTTGTATTCCAATCAGGAACTCCAGTCAATTAAAACATTGATCCTTAGATGTCCTAGATTTGCAATAATCACAGAACCTATTTCTGCTTATCACCATTACCTTCTTGAATCCTTCTTAACAGGAGAAAAAGACTGAGATCCTTTATTATTCCAAGATCTATGCTCATAAGAGCACTGACTTCAGGAACATTAGAATGAGAGATATAGAAGTTTGACTCTCAACTTGCTGTAAAATGTGATATGCCTTCAGAACATTTGGTAGAGGATCCATACTTGTAATATTAACAAGTAACTTGATTACTTCGGATGCAAACCAGAAAGAAATTGAATAAGCTTTCGAAGTTGTTGAAGAAAACTTCTTGAGAATACTGCCATGCACAAGTCTCATAACACCACAATACATTGAGGAATTCTCCGAGCACTGGAGTTGATCCCAAATTTCTTCAATTTATAATATTCAGCAATAGAACTATTCTCCTTGATTGAACAGAAATTAACTGCTTATGAAGATCAAAGAGACGAGGAGCATTTGTTTTGCCATACCTTTGCTTAATCTCATCCCAAAGTCTCAGCAGCAGAGGAAGTAAACATGAAACCATCAACTAAAGAAGGCTCAATTAATCGCAAAATCCAAGCAAGAGATCAAGTAATCATTCCGATCCACTTGTTTGTACGAAGATCACCAACTTCAGGTGAGGAGCTTCCATCGAGAAAACCGAGCTTATTCTTAGCTCCGAGAGCCATAGTAATTGCACGACTCCAATTAACTAATTCGTCCATTAAAGAAGTTGCACCACCAAACTCTGAGCAGTCGAATCAGACTGAGAATATAAAAGGATCATCATAGTTGATCATGTTCACAGTTAGAAAATCAACAGGTTGATTAGGGTAGGATTTGGTGAATAGATTGCGACATTGTAGACGATCAACAAAGAATCAATCGCAAAATACAGAAATCGAAAGAAACAACGAAAATCGTATGAGAAATGTATGAAAATGTATGAAAACAGAGGAAGGAATTCCAACTCTGATACATGTACAAAACTGAGCAAAACATTGTATTATGATCTTCAATGATCAAAGATGAAACAAATGCAAAGTTTGAGAGAGAAAGTAGATTAAGGGTAAGATTATTATCAGAAAATGAATCAAACGATTCATACAAGTACAACAATGGAATATTATACATGTGAATTAATGACCTCATAAATAGAATGATTACATCATCATTATAACAAACTAAAATGATGTGTAACGAACTCTAACAAAACTCTAACAAACTAATTCTAGAAAGTACAGCTAAGGCTTAAGAAGAAAGAGAGCATCAGGTTGCATATGTATATGTCTACAAAATATTAATCCAGAGTTAAATATTCAGTTCAGTTCAGCTCCGTTAAGTTTAGGTCAATTCAGTTCAGCTCCATTCCGTTCAATTCAGTTGATTTCAGTTAATGTAAATGGACCCTAGTATATACATACGGATGATATGTAACATAACTTTATATGTGAATTTGTAAGTTATGATGGAAAAAATTGAGTAAGGAACCTTCTTAATAGAGTGATGACCTAATATAAAGTGCATCCTCTACAACAGAACAGAAACCAATTTAGTAGAGAGGTTTACAGAGCTCTGATAGGCACAACACATTCTGCATTATGATGCACATGTGTTCCCGCTTTTTTTTTTACAAATCATAGTGTGATTTTATCAATTCTTGATCGATCATTTTATCATATACATGGTTCATTTTCACCAATTTTAGTGTATTTGTCATATCCTTGATTCATTTAAGCATATCCTTGTTTCACACTTTGATTGCGAAAAAAAATGCTATTTTGTCATATCCTCATCATTTAATCATATCCTTGTTTCACAAATTTGATTTGCCAAAAAAAAAAAAAAATCTGACTGCCATTGTCACTGGAACCCACTTACATGTAGACCCCACTACACTCTGCCTGCATTCTTGGTGCAGCTACTGCATAGCAACATTGTTCCTCGAGGTTTACATGCTAACATGCATGAATGATTTTGCATGACCTATATATTTCTGAAATGTTTCATGCCGCAGTGTGCTGCATGACAAATCAACAAATGTGTGGGGTCCTACATGACAAATGGTATTAAGAAAAAAAAATTTCAAATCAAAGGTTGAAACAAGGATATGATAAATGAATCAAGGATATGACAAATCACACTAAGATGGTGAAAATGACCAAGGATATGATAAAATGAATCAAGATATGACAAAATCCAGTTTTTTTTTTTTTTTTTTGCAAATCAAAATGTGAAACAAGGATATGATTTAATGATCAAGGATATAGAAAATCACACTAAGATTGGTGAAAAATGAACCAAGGATATGATAAAATGAATCAAATAATGACAAAATCACACTATCTTTGTATATAAAAAAAACTAGACCCACCATGGAGCCAATGCAGCACACTGTTGCGTGTATTAGAGCTCATATATTTCTTGTTTCGCCTGTTATATATGATAGAAATTAAAAAGGGAAAGATGTTTGGTTCCTGTTTCACTTTGCGCATTGTGTAAAAACGTAATGAATGGAATCTACTGCATGGAAACTCACATTCTATCTAACATTTATACTCTCATTGTTACGTTTTATTTAACTCTTGATATTATTTGAAAGAGTTAAAATATTCAGTGTTGCGAAAAAAAAGTAACGGAGGAGTAACATGAGAATTATTCTTAACTACCCACATATCAATAAATGTAAACATAACTCTATTTAGCTCGTTTCTATTCATAGACCTATGTTTGACATTATCTTATAATGAAAATATTAACAACAATAATATCAAAGAGATAGATCGATTTGAGATATTTCTCTCTATTTCTTTTTCTTTTTCTTACCATTTTATCTGACTCCATTGACAAGATCAATAATCTTCTAAATATTCATTCTTATATTCCTCATCACCCAATCTTCTAAATTAATAGTCTTCATGGTCATTCATTTTTATTTGTTAGAGAACTAAAGAGTCATAAGGACGAGAAATAAAAATCGATCTCAATATCACACCTAGAAAACTTTAATCAGTTGAGTTATTCTCGGTTTAGTTAGATTAAAGCATATACTTGAATATATATGTTTGCCCCATTATGTTAACATGCAATTACTTAAGAATACCATCAATTGGTGAAACCAACAGCGGAAATATCTAGGTTGCTCTATCTTACTATTTAACAGTAGTATTATTAGGAGACAAAAGCTAGATTATTAAATAACCCTAATCATGTTTAAACCTTGTTAACAGCTTAACATTAGTTGATTATGTATTAAAAATCCTAGCAACTGACAAACTTTGCTTATAATAATACTATGTTTCTGCACATCCTTTCAATAAATTTTTAATTAGTAGCTTAATGTAAACGACGACTGTCAAATTAAAAAACATTTTGAATATTCTGACTTACAAGACTTTACAATTTGGTTAAAGAAGAAAGACACACGCTGATTTAGGCACACAGAATTCAGTAATCGCATCTTGAGTAATTACTGCACCATTATTAATTAACTGAATCCACATTAACTCCAATTAAGGCTAATGATTAGAGGTACTAAAACATAGCTAATCTGTGTAATAGATCCGCAAAGGCTCACATACAACTTATATCAATTAAGGCAGGTTTTGTATTATTTGAACCTTTTTAGGATCCGTTGAACTGAACTGAAATATTAACTTTGGATTATAATAATTAACTTTTTAACTAGGTTAATATTTAACTTTGCATTTAACTATTATTATGATACGAGGTATAACTTTGGATTAATATTGAACTTTGATTTAATATTAATCTTGGGATTAATATTTAACATTTAACCTTCGAATAATATTGAACTTTGGATTAATATTAATTTGGGATTAAATTTTACTATTAAATAAATTGATTAATAATATAACTTGAAAATGATTAATTACGAGTATATTCAATTGAATATTAATAAATAATAATAGAATACATATTGTTAATATTATCATTATCGTAATAAAAATTAATTAACAAAATAATTAATTGAACCGAACTGAGCTGAATTAAACTGAGTTGAACGAATTAAACTGAAATTAAACTGAAATAAACAGCCCTTATTCGCTGAACAAGAGCTCAACTTTACATTTTTCCTTCGTTATGATGAGGTGTCAAATAAAATCCTTTTGATGTTGTATGTGTGAGCGAGTTCACATACGTTGTACACAGAGGCGGAGCTAGGATTTTGAAATCGGGGTGTAAATTAGAAAGCTTCAAATTCATATCAAATCGGGTAAAAAATACACCAATAAAACATTGTTTAATACATTAAGTCTAACATTTTCAAATGCCAAATTAATAATGTCTTACAATTACAATACAAAGAAAATAAGAAAAAAATAAACAATAAATTACCAAATCTTCGGGTCTTATTTTTTAGAAACGTCGATGATTTTATATGATAAACACAAGTCAACTCAATTATTTATAATTTTATATCATCAATTAGGGATTACCTCATCTATTCTTCTCAATTCAATAATTCTAGCAATTAATCTACAAAAAGACTACTTCAACATTTCAAGTAATCAACTTATAAAGTTATCAATTAATTAATAATTCTAACAACAAACCATAATATTCTCAATATTTCCAACAACTAAAAAAATTAACTTTTCAATTGCCAAATTTCTCAATTAAGGCATAAATCTTGAACTAAATTTAAGAATATTACAACTAACACAAATACAATCGAACAATCACAAAGTTCAAAACAATCATAAATCTTTTGTTTTTTTTGTCTGTTTTTCCCAAAAAATAGGGGGTGCACTGCCCCGCTTGCCTCCCCCCCTTCCTCGCCTCTGGTATTGTACAATAATTCTGAATAATGTATGAGTATATAAGTATATTTCAGGCTTCTTGGTGTAAAATCCTACATTACTTTTTGTGTGCAGACACGTCACATAGTTGTAGTGTTCTACAGTATAGACCTAAATATGCAATTAGCCGAGTTAAAGCCCTTGGAGGTATAGTATCCAGATTTGGATAATAATCCATTCTACAATCATTTTCCCTCAAAGACAACTGAAGGGTGTATTATGTTCAAAAAATATTATCCCTTATTATGATGGATTGTTGTTCGCTCCATAAAACAGCCTAGATAAGCACAGTTTGTAATTAAGAGATTGAGAATCTAAATGTTAATTCATGGTATGTGTAACAAAACATTTTAGAAGTTTATTTTAAGATCTCATCATGCCAAATTCCGCCATTATCCGTGCACACTCAGTGCATATCAACACACAACACGGAACACATGATGATTGTGAGTTTTGAAACATGTCAAACATTCACAACGGCCTCTTTTAATTTGCTACCTAATTAATCGGGAACACATGTATAAATTTAAAATGCCAATCCTAGAAAAAGACAGTTCAACATTTTACATTGTTTGACCTTTGAGGGAAATCGTTAACAAATATAACAACCATTGATGATTATTCATATGACCGTCATGGAGAAACTATATATCAATGGTAGCCTGATCAATAGCTATACTAAAAAATTCCTTAAATTACCAGTCGCACAATCAGTGTGATAAAATTTACTAAAATGCGTTGTTAAAAATTATATTACCCATTGTCATTCTATTTTTTGTACTTTATTGTACTGCAGTTCAACACGATGTTGGCTCCACTGAAATCTTTACGCCACCTTCTTTTTCAAACCCAAAATTGTCCAACATTATTAGTTATTATTGGTCTGGAATTTAGTTTTGGTTTTTTAATTACTTTGGGAAAAAACAAATGTATGAAAAATGCTTACTATTGATCGAAGCAAGCTAATCAATGAATCAGCTGTCATTGAAAAAGTTATGTCTTATCTCTAATATATTAGTCGCGTAATAGTTTTTTATTGATTGATGTTTTGGTCAGATTTAATTAGCAGGATCGTCAGAATATGTCAGGGTATATCACTAAGAAAATTGTAACCTATAAAATTAAACTCGCTTGACTCATTGAGTATATCCCATATCATTTATTATAGGTGCATGCATGTATCCATGATTTCTTGGTTATACATCATTAGTGGCACCCCAATAAATAACGAACTGAACTGAACTGAATTGAACTGAACTGAACTGAATTGAACTGAACTGAACTGAATAAATAGGAAGATTTAAGTGTTGGATTTAAATTCCAAAACTGAACTGAACTGAACTGAATTTTTTGAAACTGAACTGAACTGAACTGAACTGAACTGAACTGGACAAAACTGAAATTAAGTTTAAGTAAACAGGCCCTTAGTTGGTTAGACCAGAGAACTAGATTAATCTTGCAATGCAAAGCTAAATTTTAATAGTAATTAAATGAGGTTCTATATATCTTGGTATTATGACGAGGAACTATATCCTCAACCTTATGTTGGGATAAGGTTGTCCTCTCACACTATATCACATAAAATAAGGTTGTCTATGTGAAAAATAAGATTGTCTATGTGAAAAATAAGGTTGTCTATGCTCCTTGGGTAAAAGTGAAAAAAAAAATAAACCGTGGGCCAGCAAACAGGGATGTGGGTCCTCCTATTCAGATGTCATCTTTCATACTGTAAATGGTTCTCTATGAATTTATATGATTATCTACTAGTTATTAATAGTTGTCTATGTGAAAAATAAGGTTGTCTATGTGAAAAATAAGGTTGTCTATGTGAAAAATCGTGAGTGGGCATGTTATCCCAACATTAGTGAGTGGTTTATCATGCCTCGTATTATGACTATTATAACATTCTAATGACCACCAAACAAGACATACAGGTTAACAATTATTGAATTTATATTGATATTCAGGAATACAGTATAGTAGTATCATTACTGAATTTTTAGTAGTATACATATTTAGATAAAGCATTGATTTTCGCACTCTAAATTTATTTCCGCACTCCAAATTTATTTCCACACTTCATTTTTTAGCGACCGATTTAGCGGTCGTTAAAATGGAATGCAAATTTATAGTTTGGAGTTCGGAAATCACTGCCCATTTAGATAATGCACATATTTCTTTGTTTTATTATAGGTAAGATGAACTGTTATACTTCCTCCGTTTTTTTTTAGTTGTCCCAATTTGACTTTTGCACTATTCACAGGAAGCACTTTGACCAAGTTTTGTGCTATACACGTAATGAAAAATATAGTCAAATGGGATCTCGTTAGATTCGTCTCGTTAAATAATATATTAATATCTAGTTTTTTATAATTTTCATTAATCATAATTATAGTAATTAACGGTCAAAGTTGTGTCTCGGCAAGTGTGTTTTGTTGACCGGGACATCTAAAAAAAACGGAGGAAGTATTAAATTAGAATTTCACTTAGTTATAAGTTTGCATGTTAGATACTATGAGATTAAAAATGGAAGAGTCAAAGGGTAATAGCGATCTCGACTCTTAAAATGGTCTTAGTAAAGATTGAACCCCGACGTCAAGGTTGAAAAGTACAATCGTCATCAAGCACTTGGTGAAACTTTGCTTGTTGCTACTTGCTAGTATACAAATTTCAATGTGTATGACCCTATTTTTTTTGGACAAAACTAGACCTAAAATCAGTAAAATGAGTTTTTATAAGGAAAAAAAAAAAAAATTTGAATTTAACTGAACTGAACTGCAATACCATAAAAATCGAAAGAAACATATCAGCTTTAGTTTACCGTTTACCTTGGTTGAACCATCAAGTTAAGTGAATGAATTAGATCATGTCGACTGTATTTGAGCAGTAAAGGAGGGGACTCCATACCAAATTGTGTCAGCATGCAAAAACAAATAATAAGTGATAACCGACAAATATGTTGGGCCGCAACCGCCCTAACTGTCATGGATCTTGAGCTAGCAAAATAACTGTCTCTCCTCTCCTCTCCTAATTACCAATTTACCATTGCTTATTTGTTGTTATCTCTTTACCTCCCTCAAATGTATGCTTACTCTGGGATTGGCCATTGTAGCAATAAGTCTTGACGACTTAAGAGATCATGTCAATAAATTGGTTTAACCCAACCAACTCCAGTCCAGCCGAGTCGATCATATTTTAACACTAAAGTTGTAATAATTGTTTCTTGTTTTACAATCCCATCCTATTCAAGTTGTGTTAATGCTAGTTGTTTTCTTATTCTATCATCATGTGAAATGTTTGTGTATTTATTATATTAGTTTTAGTAAAAAAAAAAAAATAAAAAAAAAAAACACACGATTAACAAGTTTTAATTATATTTCTTATGAATTATCAAAGCTCAATACATACTTAAACAAATATCATGTTTATGGACAATTGAATTAGAAATTTATGTATCATGATATTCTTCTATAGCTTTTGACTAAAATAAATCATGCAACCATTTTAATTTGATACTAAATACGGAGTATATATATATGGAGTAATTTATTTGTAACAATACCATTGAAGATTATGTATTAGACAATACTAGTTTTCCTATATTTATATAATACAAGTATTTGTATTCTAATTTTGATTTTAAAAACTTCTCGTGATTTTATTTATTTATTTAGGAAGTGTCCTTAATTAATTCTTACTTGAATTTGAAATTAACAAATAGATCAGTTCATTAGACATTCCTATAAGAACTTCGAATTAGGACTTTTGTTTTTTTGGGTGCTAAGGGGCCACTAGGACGGGGATGAAAATTGGTTTCAGGATCTCCTGAAATCGAGAGAGAAGCTTTCACCACTTGAGTTATCACTCACTCTTAATTAGGACTTATTTTTGGTTAAACCTCCAAATGATTACATTCACATCACTTTCCCCATACACGGGAGAACATTATTTTTATAAATTAAAGAGTTGTTGATTAGCAATCATCATTTTGTCGTGTGTTGTGTATTTGATATATTCAGTTCAAATGTATGTTCACATCTCCCATATTTAAATCAGAATTAGCTTGCATTAGTACTTTAATTAGCAGTACTCGTTATTCTAATGCATCTTCATTAAAGATTAGGATTAATTTTGTACAAGTACAGTGCACATTATTGACTAACTTCTTAACTCTTAAGAAACGAACCCTTTCTTATGCTAAAGGTTACGTGCTCTAATCTTACTTTTAGTCGACTTTATACAATGTTTCGTAGGTGATTTTAGGGGGAAAAAACAAATAAAATAAATATCTTTCAATGGCTAATTAAATACGTGTAGCTAACTAGTAGCTAATTATATGACTTTCAACTCTTACTGTGTTGTTTATTTGGCAGTCTTATCAATTATTTGGTTAGCTAGTGTGATTCTATATAAAATAAATTGTCCCTTTTAAGGTGTGTTTGAATTGATTGGTATACAAAAATCTTGATGTAGTAGTAAAAACAAAACGATTACGAAGTATATATAAAAGATAATATTATGAGAGTGAATGATATCTCAATTAATTAGAAATTTATTTATGATTTCAGACAATTATGAGATGTATTCTCATCTCCACCCTTATCGCTCTTCTACGAGTCTATTATCACAGCATAGGATAAACTAACTACCTAAGTTACTCTATCAATCAATTCCAACGCCTTTAATCACACGACGAATGTGAAATAATTTATTTATTTGGATGCATGGCATTGTAATGTACAATATAGAATGAAGATCAAAACAATACCTTATTTTGGTGTTGGATCTCTACTGATCATCAAAGGGTAAATTTCAAGTTTTCAACCCAACTCATACTTATAAAATAATTTCTTATAATAGTCTTAATTACTTCCTCCGTAACACTAAGAATGTTTGAGACAAAGTATAGTCGTTTACAATTAGTTAGTTGCCAACGAGACTACTAATAATCTAGTATATTAGGCTATTATTAGTGTACTAAATATTGCAATATACAACTTGCAAAAACAAATTGAAAAGAAAAAAATATAAAAATAAAATAATTGAGACTGTTTTTGAAAGATCGACCATATTTGAGACTAATTTTTTAATCAAACGAACTCTCCATACATAATGCATATAGTCACTATATATCTATTCAAGCAACCACAACCTTATCTCAAAGGAAGACACTCCAAATGGAATTGTTGTTACTTGTTAGTAGTGTATTTATCACTCAATATGAAAGAGACTAGAGGATAGTATAAAATAAAATAAAAGGCAAATAAGAATGAAAATGAATTGAAATAATAGCCACAAATAGTTCCAAAGTCCTTGGTGAGCAATTTAGTGGAACTAGCTAGGAGGCCACCCCAAAAGCCAAATATGAGGTCATTACCTCAACCAAAGGGCAAATTATTGTATTATTATTAATAATTGATATATATATATATGCATCATCATATATTCATATCTTGTGTTATTTTCAGTGCTTTAATTTGTTGCCACCCAAAGTAATCCGCGTTCATTATGTGTGAAATAGACTTTTCTGCAACATGTATGTATGTTGTTCAATTCTTCTTTATAATTTAATTTGCTAACTACAATATATATATATGCTAATATACTATGATTATTATTAGTTTTATAATAAGAATCAAAACAAGTTAAAGGTTACCACATCATCATGGGTCCATTTTTATAGTATTGGTATCAACTATCAATCTTATTCATGGGGTTTCCTCAGATCATCTTTGGGAATAAATACTAGGCAAACCATCAACTCGATCACATGTTCTTTCATTTGAATTGTATGTGGTGTATGCATCAAAGGGTCCTTCAACCACACACAAAATAATGGATATTAAAATTTAGAAAATTAACAACTATTTTTGAAAATTCACATAATTACAGGTAAACTTGGTTGAATTTTTTTATGGAAAAATTGATTATAATAATCTCTATTTTTAGTCGTCCATTCGTAATAATCTCTATTCAAAATATTCCCATAATAATCTCAACTTGTATCCCCATCTTCTCATAATGATCCCATGTTAGAAATAACTTGTAAAAATAGATAATAATTGATGATTAACGTGTATTATCGTGATTGCGGTGGTAGTTGATCGTGCTTAATTTGATAGWGGTGTTAATCATCAATTTTTAAAATAATGTTAATACACAACAACATCATCATATTGATGGGATCGTTTTGTTTTTGAAAATCAAATTTTCCTAGTTTTATTATTATATTGAAAATCATAATTACAAAACATACCATATAATTGGATTGTGGATTAAGATTCTATCCTATCGATTCTAAATTAGGTTGAAATTGCTAAGGTACTTCTTGTTATCTTTTTTCAATTTTTTGTATCTATTCCAAATAATTGTGTACATTTACTACTCCATGCGTTACATTTTATTGGCAACACTTGAATATTTTACCTCTCTCAAATAATACCAAGAGTTACCAATAAAATGTAACAGAGGGAGTATCTGGAAATTGTAGGAAATGGGACTATAATTTTAGAATAATAGGCGAATTTTTATAAGGTTTAAGGTTGCTACGCCGTGGTTGAGAACCACTGTCTTAGAAGCAAAATTCACTCCGACTATGTGCAATCGGCTACGCGGTGTTTACCCCCCAAGATTAACACAACACTCTCCAATTCTTGCACTTGAGAAGGAGAGTTGGAACTTGCATGTATGTAATGCTCAGAACAGAATAGGAGAAGAGAGAGGGAGAATGTTTTGAAGTATTTTTTGTGTTATTTCAAASTGAGAAAAACTAAATTTATAATGTGAGGGAGGAAGGCCAACGAGCAAGAAAGAAACGGATAGTGGCTTAATAAAGGGCGAGAATCAAGGAAGGTATTAATCAACACAACGGTTACAGTATTCAATTTTGTAACTGTCCAAAAATAAAACAATGAATCTGGACCAAAAATAAAGCCACACCCCACCGCGTCACGAACACGAACACAAACATGAGCTTGAGCCGAACGGCGGCGGCGCGCGCGTGGGGATACCCAATACCACCCTTCACACTAAGCCTCAAACAATACAAAGTTCAATCTCCTATATAAACAAGAAAACCCATTGGTATTTTTTTCAAGTGGGACAATGAGAAAAACCCAAAACTTTCTTTTACCCTTTTGCATTCCCACTAACAATTCCAATAGAAATCACCAATCACTACTAYAAAAAAAGCCTAAGAGACCGGTTAAAAAAAGCCAAAGAGACCGCACAATAACCGGTATCTAGCTCACAGGGCTCTTAGGGTAAGAGACCGGTTTATTTTTGCGTCCTTATACTGGTCAAAGAGGACCGGTGCTTAGAATAACGGTCTCTTATATAGGAGGGATAAAGACCGATCTAAGTTAATAACCGGTCTCCTATATGGTTTACTATGATATTTTCTTACATCAAAGAGACCGTTTTTATGCACAACCGTCTCTTTGATTATTTTATTAATTAAAAAAAAGTAAAGCAGGTGGAGGTCCACCTACTTTATTTCACAACAGACAACAAGAATCGTACAAAATTACAATGCCATCTGATTTCACAACCGTACAAAATTACAATGCCATCTAATTTACAATACAAAATTACAATGCATCTAATTTCACCCAGAGAGCAGGAATAAAAATTACAAAATTACAATACAAAATTACAATGCCATCTGATTTCTTCTTGCTTCCTCAAACTCCTACCTTAAAATAAAATAAAATAGAAGAAACCAAAAAAAAAAACTGTAAAAAAAGCATGAAGAAAAACTTCAAAAAACATCAAAATATCGAAAAACAACACAAACTACCCAGATCTATAAAACAAAATCAAGCACACGAGGAAAACGATATAATCGAAAAAATTCAAAAGAAATAAACATAAAATCGAAAACAAATTCAGATGAACGAAATCAAAACAAAAAAAAAAAAACAAAATCGAAAACAAATCCAAATAAAATACACAACGAAAAAATTCAGAAGAAATAACAAAATCGAAAACAAAAAAAAATCGAAAATGAATCGAAATCGAAAAAACAATAAAACAAAAAAACGAAAATGAACGAACGAAAGAAAATAGAAAACAACAAAAAATATGAAAAACAACAAAAATACCAGATCTATAATATAACAAACAAGCACATCGAAAAAATTCAGAAGAGAATAAACAAATCGAAAACAAAAAAAATCGAAAAATGAATCGAAAACGAAAAAAACAAAGAATCGAATCGAAAAAAACAAAGAAATCGAAAACGAAATCGAAAAAACAATAAAACAAAAAAACGAAATGAAAAACGAATTAAACTGACCAAACGAATAAACTGACCAAAAAAAAAGAAAACGAACTAGGAAAAACGAATTAAACCCAAAATCAAATTTGAACAAAATTAAACCCAAAATCGACACATTGAAACAAATTGGAAAACAAAATTGGAAAAAATCGAATATGAAAAACTGGAAAAAGTGAAGAACAAAAACAAGTTTGAACATGAAAACAAAAAATCGAAAAAAATAACGAAAAAACTACGAAATAAAAATAAAAAATGTATAAAATAGAAATTTACCAGTGAAATTACCTAATAAACAACGAAAGCTTGTAGATCTAACGTTTTTGAAGAGAGGACAGAGATGCGTTTTTGAAGAGTGAGATGAGAGGGGTTGCTTGTTTGGATTTGTGTGAAATGAGAGGCGTTGCTTGTAGATCTAATGGCGTTTGGGTTGCTTGTTTGGATTTGTGTGAGATGAGAGGCGTTGCTTGTAGATCTAATGGCGTTTGGGTTGCTTGTTTGGATTTGTGTGAGATGAGAGGGGAGAGAGWAGAGAGGAGAGAGAAGAGAGATGAGAGGTGTAAGGAGCACGAGAGAGGAGAGAGAAGAGAGATGAGAGGGGAGAGAGGCGTAAGGAGAAGAGAGAGGCCAGTATATAAAACGTGTATGGGCCAAGAGTTATCAAACTTTGCAACGTGTATGGGCTAACAACAATAATATATAAAAAAAAAAAATTAAGATAAGAGATCGGTTTTTATTTGTGCGATCTCTTAGATAGACTTAAGAGACCGGTCTCTTACATCCATTTAAGAGACCGATTTTTGTGAATATCCGGTCTCTTAACTTAAGAGACCGGTTTTCATACACCACCGGTCTCTTAAAACTGGTGCCTAATCCATTTTTTGTAGTAGTGAATAAACTATATAAAATGATAGGGATATGGGTAAAAATGAGAAATAGATTGGCGTAAGAGATATACACGGATTATTGACCAACCAAATGGCATCAGAATGATTGCAATAAAACATTTTTGTTATATTTTGAGGAAGAGATTTAAGGATGTAAATGGGTAAATTAATTAAATTATTTTATGTGTAATACTGTACACTATAACACATTATTCTTATGTGTATTAAGGATGTTCAATTTGCAAATTCAGTATTTTAGTGTATGAAGCTGATAACAATGTGTTCTCATTAGTGTGGTTTTCTCCATTATATATAGAGAGAGTTCACTCTAAGGTTTTTCCTTGGGAGGGTTATTTTAGCCTCAAATGTTAATTTCCCCCCTGTTTTTTTAAAGAGTTTTTACTCCATTATTCTCATTTCTCTATATCTCTTCTATTTTTATTCTTCTTGATCTTCATTGTGAATCCCTGTAGGGGCTTCCACAAGTATTTTTAACGGAAGTAAGCTCTAAAAATTCTTTTAATTGTGTGCAATAAAACGATCCCATCTATATGATGATGTTGTTGTTTATTAACATTATTTTAGAGTGTTCATTTTCTATTTATTTGTTGAAGATTTAGATATTTACAATCTTTTGGCAAAATTCAGAAAAAACCATCGAAGCATTATTTTATCCAAACACGTGAAACAATTATACGCATACGCGAACATTATTACACTACGTGAGTCAGGACTAACTTCCACTTARGGTTATTTTAACACATAATTTTTTTTTAAAAAAAGAAAACTTATTTTAATCACATGATCAACACTACGTGAATGAAATAAGAATGTAAAAATGTCAAAAATTATACGGAGTACATTGTAATAAAATTTAGGGATATTCCATCTCGTACCATTGAATTTTTGACAATTCCATTTCGTACCATTATTGTTTTTTTATTCCAAAAAGACAAAGTATTAGGTACATCGAATGCACAATAAATTTAATGTGAATCAGATTATAGTGACCCTTTTCGTTAATATAATAACCTTTTTTTTATCAATATAGTGACCCTTATTTTTTATCACTATATTGATGTAAAGTGAAATGAGTCACTATATTGATATAAAGGGTCACTATATTGATATAAAGAGTTACTATATGCTTGATGCACAATAAATTTATTGTACATCTGATGCATACAATACCTTCTGTTCCAAAAAATACCACTGAGTTTATGACATTTCCATTTGATCGATACCATTGAAGTGTAATATGTTTAACAAATATAGAGTATTTAGAGTCGCGTCGCAATTCAAAGAATTCACCAATGAGTATTTGTTTAAAGGGTTTTTAGTCGATAAATAATGAAGAATAAAGTATGGGTAACTCCGAAATACTCCTATTTTCCAAGCATATCACACTTTAATGGCATCAAATGAAAAAAGACATAAACTCAATGGTATTTCTTGGAATAAAAACCAAACAATGGTACAAAATGGAATTGTCAAAAACTCAATGATACGAGATGAAATTACCCTAAAATTTAAATGCACACTATTTTCTTGAACATCTAAATAGGAAAGGTGTATATTTTTATTTTGAATTGAGGGAATAGTTCATACATATAAATATCTTTCCAATAGATTCTTGTTTTTTTTTTCACGGGAAGGATGAATTTTATTCATAATAAGCCATACGTCATTTATATCGGATACATATACATGAATCAAGAAAATCTAAAATACGAAAACAAATTTCATATTCAATACAACTAATGAAATCATACTCGAGCGCAATTCCGGGGGATGAAATCAATAATAAAATTCCTTTTAACTTTGATGTATGTGCATCTTTACGGACAACGATCTTCATTTATGAATATAAAATATGTACCATATATTATTTCTTCTTGAACCATCATTATCTTACCCACTTTTTCAAACCTAAAAACAAAAACAATACCACAAAACTGCACTAAAAGCAGAACTCATAAAAGCTCGAACTAAAAGAGGACTGATAAATCCTCTAACAAGAGACTCACTTATTGTCTCAAATTCTACTAATTAAATACATAAACAATAAAATAATATGGAGATTTGGGACTTAGTAGACTTACCATGAAATTTTTCATTCATGACAGCCCCAAAATTTTTGATGTTTTTCACTAGATCCTTGTTGAACTGGGCAAATTATTTTATACAATTCCCCACTAATCTTTCATGCAATGTTTTGGTATTATTTTTTAATTATATTATCTTTATTTATGATAGATTATGTATAAATATGTAAATATTTTAATATATTAATGCCCTTGTAAATTAACCATAATTACTTGTATAGCCATTAGCCTAACCCTACGAGGTTTTGTATATATATATATTGTATGATGCTTAAGGAATGAAAGCTACGACAAATATTTATCATCCAACAATTTATTAATTATTTTTTTTTAAAAAATCAATTCCTTAATTTTTGTTGCCCACTACATTATCACGTGAGGAAGGGTTGTATCACTTGTATGTAGCAATATGGGGGAAAGTTGTACAATAATATAGACGTTGGTTAAACTGTCATACTCGTATAACACTTGAAGAAGGGTCGAGGGAAAACAAGTATGGGACGGCCCAACATGCTACATGCATGTTTTTTCAATCCATTATTTGTGCGTGCTCCCATAAAACTTGATTTAGCTACCTAAGCAACATTTGCAATTTTTAAGCATATATACCAATCTTGTTGAATCATTAATTTTACACGGATCGATCGACCGGTCCACCATCATGACTCATGAGCTAGCTCTAAGGGAGAGAGATCATGTAACAACATATGAAGCCATTCCTCGGATGATCCGATTGAATTGTCATGCTATATGCGTTTATAATTGGTATATAAAACACATTAGTAACACGTTGTTTCTTTATCTTTTTCTATTACCTCTATATGTCACAATTTAAAGTTTTCTTTTTAAAAAATGATATTCCGTAATTTAAGAGTTAGTTATGACTAGTTTAGCTTAGACCCACATAGATAAATTGTTAGCTCTGCGGCCTCTGCCTATGCTACTTATAACACAATAAGCACACACAAGTGTTTATCCTTCTCATAAATATGTTTTTGACCATCTAAGCTAATTGGTGGCTAGAATATAATGAGCTCATGGAATATTTAAGCATTGAATTCTAGAAGTTGTTACCACCAACAAACCAATAGGTATTAGTTAAATAGTAAGAGTACTATATAAATTGATCACATTTAAGCACATAAGAAACACCCTTAAATAAAAGCAATCTCATCATAAAAAGCTAATTAATACTATACTTCGTATCTAACTTCCATTTATAAAAGTGATGCAAGTTTAGATATGGCACTTAAAAAAAAAGAAAAAAGCAAATGACGTTTTTAAACCACTTTAACTTTCTCATTAAGCTTCCCAACCAACCTCCCATCTTTTATTATTATTAGCTTTTTTTTTCTTTATAATAGCTTTTGATTTGATTATTAGCTGATTCGAAAGTTCCATTTCACACATAATATTTCGACTAATTAAATCAAAGAAGCCTATAATAGTGCATCATTATTCTTGGCATGTTCTCCCACAATTTGGTGCAAAAAGTAGATTCTACATTATATATAAATTGACTTTAATCGAACCCAAATCTTGTTATAATAAGTTAATAACTACACTACTTTTAAGCATCATGAACGACATTGGGTTTGCATGAATTATTCCATGCTCTTTGAATTCCTAACAAATAAAACCCAATTATATTCTATTCATATATGAAATTTGAAAGTGTCACATAAATTAAATATGCTATTATATAAACTAGGCTTTTTTGTGTGTGTTAAGAGAACGAGTTACAAAGGCGGGATGAAAATTGATCCCAAGATCACTGAAACCGAGTGAGAATCTTTAACCACTTGAGCTATCTCTCACTTTCATATAAACTAGGCCTTTTGAGTATGAAAGGGAGAGATCTCAATTTTGTTCCTTCCGAAAAGGAACTCGAAGATACGATATTTATTTAGACTTATAAATTATCGATTACAAACTGACTAATGAAGTTGTATTAGTAGCACATATTGTGGAAGAGAACTTTAGGTAAAGAATTAGTTGTCATTATAGTCGTTAACATCATGGTTTCGGCACTACAACAAGTAACACACTTCATAATAGTTTTAAACGTAACTAAATAAATATCCACTCAATTTTTTTTCTGTTTAGAGAGTCATAAAGGTCATAGTTGAGAATCAATCCCATACACCTGAAATCGAGTGGAAAATTCTAACAACTTTGCTATATATAATTGGGTCTCAAATAATGTCTCTTTTAAGATTAAGTAATTAATTTCAATAACAAAGTATCAAACCCACCTAAAACGCATACTTGGGTAAGCTTAATTTAAAAACCTTTAATCAGAAACATAGCAACATGACAACTATAAATCTATAATATTCCAATACTTATTGTATAAGTGCAAATGTGCAATCAACAACTTACCTTCCAACAAGAAAACAAGGGATCAAATATGCCGACTTAAATTTCATTTGAGCATCTTTGAAAACATAAGAAATAAAAAAATAAACAAACAATAGCACAGCACAATTCTTTAATCATATTATGAAAGGAACAAAGAAACACGAAACAAATTCCATTATTTGTGCCTCAATTAAAAAAAACTCTTGGCACACTTGCACAAACTAAATATATATAAAAAAGAAAGAAACAACAAAATTTCATGTATATACATTATTTCCCAAGTTTATTTAATTCACTACTCCATAATTCAAAAGAAGATGCCATACATTAAAAGGTTGGATCAAATAGTAAGCACTCCAAAGCCGCTTAGGAGATGTGTTCACTATATACAAAAACTCGATCTTTATTGTGACTTGTGAACTTCACTCCTCATAAAGTAAATATGCAACCCGAATTGGATCCAGATGTACCCGAAGCTAATCTTAGCTTCTGAATGTGCCATGCATTGCATAAAAAACTAATCAGAAAGAAGGAAAAAAAAGCTATCCTTCTTTCTTCATTTATTTTTGCACTAATTACGCGTAAATAAAAATAAAAATAATCAAGAAACAGGAAGTCCTTGACGATGAAGATGATGATGATGATGATCATGGTAAAACCTGGAAGGCTTAGGATGGAAGTTCATCCTCCGCTGAAGATGATGACTGGAAGGCTTTATCATTTGCACAAGAAACGCTTTCAAGGAATCCGCCTTTGCCATGACTACCAATTCCAAGTAATTCTGCGACGAAACCAAACCTTTCTTCTGGGAAAGGGAATCGGAAACGGAATGGGAATTCCGGTGCAAGTGGCACCGGAATGAACCGGGGTGATTGGTTGGAGAACACAGGCATTTTCTTGTAGGGGTTTTGGCGGGGCTGTTTGGTTTCATTCCTTTCTTGGTAGACATCACGCACAAAGGGAAAGGAAAGAGATGGGAAAGGGAATGGGAATAGTGCAGTGCAACTTTTGTAGGAAAATTTATAGCAAAGATATTTGGGGGATTGATTGGAGATAATAATGCAGCAAACTGAGAAATTGTGGCGGTTAATGAGGATTTATAGTGGGGGTATCACGGGGTTTTCGGCTTTGTTTGGGAGGTTTTGTTATGTTAAACACGTCATTAGATTAACTTTTTCTTACGTTTCAATTTTATGCTTATCTTTTTCTCTCGTAAGTTATACTTCCTCTGTTTTTTTAGTTGCCCTATTTTGACATTTTCACTATTTATAGGAAAGATTTTGATCAAGTTTTGTGCTATACACGCAATAAAAAATATAGTTAAATGGRATCTCGTTAAATTCGTCTCGTTAAATAATATATTAATATCTCTAATTTTTCAAATTTTCATTAATTATAATTATAGTTATTAACGGTCAAATTTGTGTTTCCGAATAATTAAGGTGGGACGTTTTGGTAAGGAGATTATATATATATATATAATATATTATATAATATATATATATATTATATATTATATATATATATATAGTCAGATCCAGTGAAAACCACATGTTATTTGAAAACGTGAAAACAAAATAAGTGGATACATTTTAAGGGGTACATACAAGCAGTAAAGGAGTACACAAGACTTTCAGCTACTATTGATGAACAATAACGTGTACCCTTTTAAACCTTCAATGTACCCCAATTTGAATACAAGTATATACATAGATTAAATCGTGACCGTCCATCTCCAAATCCTACGGCCAAGATTAAAAGTTTTTAGTTTTCACCTAAGGTTTGTATTTTCACATGATCTTATTCCTTTTGTTTGTTGATCATTAGATGACTTCGATGATTTCTGTGCTCGAGCGGCTAAGCTAGCTGATGAATCAAATGGTGCCCCACTCTTTACTGTGACAAATAGTCGCAACTCCTCCAAGACAACCAGTCAACACGATATGACCAGTGGTGTTGGTGACATCCGAGCAAATGATTCCTATGACATGTTGCATTCAAACTATGATAGGGATACGCAAGAGGATGAATGGCAACTTCTGTAATTCTGGATTATTCTGTTAGTTTGAAGTCAAGTTGGAGTTAAAGCATTTGTGGTGGACTTTAAAAAAACAAAGCTTTTAGTTGTTGTTGGTGATAGGGTGGTGTTGGGTGGTGGTTGCCGGTGATAGGATGCCTTGGGTGATGGTTGTCGATTGGTGCTGGTGTTGGAAGGGTTGTGTTGGGTGGTTAGGGAGGGGGAGAATCAAAGGGCATATTGGGAAGTTTGTTCGAAACGTGGACTTTGATTCTAATAAAAGTGGATTTCGTTTAGCAATCCAGTTTCATAATGGTAGTCGTGGAAGTAGTGTTTAGTTCTGTAAGTAGCAGGTACGTAGCTAACATGCTATCTAGTAGATAGCGATGGATATAGTCGTAGCGGCAAAAATTATCTATTTTAATATGAGTGTTCAGTAATGATAATAATTATATTTAGGAAAAATTGCTAACAACTACCCACTTTTTTTCCAACTTTAAAAACAACTACTCACTTTTTTGTGTGTGAAAACAACTACCCACTTTTTTTGTGTGTGAAAACAACTACCCACTTTTTTTGTGTGTGAAAACAACTACCCACTTTTTTTATAAAGTTTGTGAACCACTACTCACCCCTGATTTCAGGTAAGCAAAACCACCAAAACTCTCGGGAGCCCCACAACATACCTGTTTTCTGGTAACACCCCTCCCCTGAAAATATGAAATGATCCTAATACCCTTTTTTTTTTCTTTTTCATTTTTCTTTTTTTCTTTTTTTCTTTCTTATTTCTTATTTCTTATTTCTGCTGACTTCTTTTGCTCTCTCTCTCCTCTCATCTCTCATTCAACACTCATCCTCACTAATTCAAGCTCAAATGTCACACTCAAGATTCATAATAACTCACGAAAATACCTCAAAGCACTCAATTTTCTCATTTTTATTTTGCCAAAAATTAGATTTTTCGCATTAACCCAATTTTCTGGATTATTTTCGAAATTTTTGGGGTTTTACGGCTTGCATTGAGCTCGAATTTTGGGGGGTATTTGAGTGACTTTTCTGGGCAGAATTTTTGAAAGGTTTTGGGGGCAAAACCCTTGTAATATTTGGGTCATTGTGAGAGTTTGGAGAACACGATTCGACACTTGAATTTGAGCAGTAATTTGTTGGGTGGCAAGTTTATGTCGAATTATACATTGACATTGTTTCAGAGTTTGACAGCTTTGGATTTGGGGGATAATATGATTGGAGGTGTTCTTTCGTCTTTCAGGTCGTTGAACAATTTGAGGGTTTTGCGGTTGCGCAACAATCAGTTCTATGGTGGGATACCAGGAGAGTTGTTGACTACTTAATTCAATTGTAAAAATTGGATCTTAGTGGAAATGGGTTTTTAGGTAAGTGCTGGTTGGTTCATCTGTTTCACTTCAATGTTCTCTTTTTGCTGCTATCGAATTGGGTGGAATTGGATTGCAGTGAAATGGAGATGATAAAAATGAGAGGAGAGAGAAGGAAAGAATAGAAAGAAAGAAGGAGAAATCAGAAAGAATGATGAACAAGGAAAGAAGTAGAATCAGGAAAGAGAAGAAAAGAAAAGAAAATGAAAGAAAAATAAAAAGGTTAAATTACATTAAAAGGGTAATATATTGGGGGTATAAGGGTAAAAGAACATAATCAGGTTGTTTTGTAGGTAAAAGTGGTATTTGGTGGGCCCAGTCGTTGGAGAGTGGTTTATTTTTGCTGGAAACCTAGGGTGGGTAGTGGTTCGCAAACTCAACAAAAAAAAGTGGGTAGTTGTTTTTAAAGTTGAAAAAAAGTGGGTAGTTGTTGGCAATTTTTCCTTATATTTATTGTAGAAAAATATCAATTATAGTTTTTTAATCAAATTAGAAAAGGAAAAATGGAATTAAATAATCCGAACTTTAGGCCTTCCGCTCAAAATAATCCCAAGTCAGGTTTATCTCATAATAATCTTTATTTGTTATTCTATCTTCTCAAAACAAGCCTACTATAAAAATAACCTGTAATTGTAGGTTAAAAGCCCATGATTAATTTGTTTGACCTCCTAATTACATTTGACCACCCTAAATAACCGAAATTAATCACTAATGATACCTCCACCCTTTAACTCCCACTAGCCCACCACCCTCTTACTGCCACCAGCCCAATAGTACACCCTCGCAACACCAGTACCCTCACAACACCCTCGCGACACCACCACCACCACCTGTCACAACCTGCAACCCAACACCACCGTATCCCACCGCACCTTAGCTTCTCACTCCCACGCACCACCCTCTCAAATTTGCGCAAACCTCACATAACCACTGTCTCAGATTCGCACAACACCATCTCGCGCAACCATCATCTCAAATTCGCCAATCGACCTCCCAGCATCACAACCATATCATCCCTCACTCATTATCGACCGCCCTCAGACGCAAATCACAAATCACCCTCAATCGCAATCCCTCGGGGTTAGATTTTGCGGTGGTGTATTTCGGATTTGTGTTGGTTGGTTTCGTTTTAGCGACGGTGTACGTATGTGGGTTTCGATTTTGTGATAGTGTGAGTGGGTGTGTGTATTGTGGTGGTGGTTATGGTGGGTTGTGGGTGGCGGTGAGGGCTGGGTGGTCTGGTTTGGTTAGTTGGGGCAATGGGTGGGGTTAGGGTTGCAGGTTGTGGCAGGTGGTGAAGTTGGGTTGCAGTGGAGAGAGGAGAGAGAAGGTGAGGGTGGGTTTAGGGGAATTAGGGGAGTTAAAAAAGAAAAAATAAAATAAAAATAACCTGTTGAACAGGTAGTGAGTTAAAAGGATCATTTTGGGAAGATTGGGGTACAACTAGGGATTACTCTAACATAAACATGACTTGGGATTATTTTAAGCGAAAGGCCAAAAGTTGAGATTATTTATTTTCATTTTTTCCATTAGAAAACTAAATTGCTAAAATGCTACCCTATCGAATAGCTAGTGTTTAAAAAAAGTAGCGTTTAACGCTAATCTCAACTCAAAACGCTACCCTATCGAATAGTAATAAAATTAACTAATACGCCCTCCGTTTGTTAATAGATGTTCCATACCAATTTGGCACGGTGTTTAAGAGTTGAGTGAGTTAGATAAATAGTTGAATAAGTTAGGTAAAAGAGTAAATATGTGAATGGTTTTTTTCCTGGAAAAAAGTAATGTTGGGTGAATAAATTGAGTAAAGTAATGAAAGTTGACTTTAGAAATTGAAAATAACCAAAAATCAATTTTTCCAAACATGTTTCTAAAATAAGAATAGTCAAACAACCAATAAATTCAGCCACATTAAACAACCAACGAAACCAACTAAAAGAAATAGCCAATAACCAACCGCCACAACCAACAACCAAATTCCAAACAAGGCCCATAAATAGTATCATCATTATTCCCAATAGAATTTGAATTCAGTATTCAACGGTAAATTATTCCATACAATCCCCCCGTACCTAGCAATATACAACCCCCACTAATCTTTCACATAATGTTTTGATTTTGTTTATTTAATTATATTATCTTTATTTAAAAAAAAAACAGAATACAAATTCCTTGATTTTTGCTGTCCATTATATTATCACGTAAGGGAGGATTGTATGTAGCAATATGGGGGAGGGTTGTACAATATAGGCGTTGGTATTCAACACACTCAACTACATAGGAGCAAAGCTCTATATCTCTTCGTTAAAAAAAAATAACWMTACATCTCTCTTGATTTTGTAGATACTCCGGTGTCAACAGCGACGAGCCATTTATCTACAAGTTCATTTTCTATTGTGTTGGAGAATTTAACAAATTACAAGGGTCACAAAGATATATACAATAAACAACAACAAAAATAATACTTTGAGGCATGTTGACATTTTCCCAAAAGAGATATTTCGACCCTTACACTAAGCATGAGTTACATGGAATTCGCTTTCAAGATACAACAAAGTACAAAGTAACTCGCGTTTATTACGATTCACTTTTAATGAGAGCGAGTCTAAGTGTGGTTGTGTTTTTGATGAATACAAAGAGAATGCAAGAGTAATTGCATACCCAACTATCTCGTCTCCTTATGTCTCGGCAAGTTTTTTCTTTATAGGCATTTGGGGTAATTACAACAAAAGGTAATCACCCATTATCTAAATAACTTCCCACTACCATTTCACGGTAACCACCCACTACATAAATAACTTTTCACTACTAGGTAACTATCCACTACTAGGTAATTACCCACTACAAGGTATTACCAGGTAACTACCCATTCCTTGATAACATCCCACTACCAATTCATGGTAATCACCCACTATTTCCTTGCTTGTAGGATTTTGTCATCATGTGCTTGCTAAAGAATTAAACACATACACATGTCATTATCTATTTATCTTCCAAAGAACACACTTTGTTTCATGAACAAGTCTCTTAATACATGGCAATTAACATTTATATTTTGTTTGATAAATTGTTACACCATAACTTCACAAACTTATCAAACCAACATGATATAACACATACTATAAATATTTCCAATACATTGACCTTTGAATGACAATTGTAACAACATGAAATTAGACTCCAAACACTTCAATTTTTCCCCTTCAATTTACAATCATTCACAACAAAAATCCGCGTTATTAACGACGGATTTTATCGACCGTCACCAATATGGTCAGAAAATTTCATATTACCGATCGTTTTTTATAGGACGCAATTTACCGACCGTTTTTATAACTTTACCGATCGTTGTATATAATGGACGAAAATTACCGTCCTTTTTTCATTTTTTTCGACTGTTAGACGGTCGGTAATATGGTCAAATATTTTTTTGACTTGGATACAAAATTACCGACCGCCTACGTGGCATTACCGACCGTAGACGGTCGGTAAATAGAGATATAAAAAAAATAAAAGCCAACCAACACTTAACCGACCAACCTTATATTCTCTTATACAGAGTATACTCTTATAATCTCTCTCCTCATATTCATTCTTATCCTCTCAAGTCTCATCTCCCCCATACTTTCTCCTCTCCATTCTCTCTCTCATCTCCATCTCTGATTTCTCTCATCCCTCAACTTTCTCTCTCCTCAACACCTCCGCCACACACATCCACCACGCAACACCGCGTCCACCTCCGCCACGCACCTCTGCCTCACACCTCCATCACTGCCACGCGACGTCGTGACCTGCACCTCATCAAAACAAAGATATGGTAATTTTGATTCTTTTAATTGTTGTGATTTCTTCTGTTTTTGGTTTTTTGATTTTTTTGATTTTTTTGATTTTATTTTTGATGTTTTTCTTTTGATTTTCGGTCAGATCTAGGGATACTCTTTCAATTTGTCGATTGTTTTCTGATTTTATTGTTGATTTTTCCAAATTTATTTTTTGATATTCTTTGAGTTTTTGTTTAGATCTAGGGATTTTGTTTGTGTTGGTTTCGTTTTTTTTTTTTTTTTTGTTTCAATTTGTCGATTTATTTTTGTTTCAATTTTCGGATGTCGTTCGTTTTTTTATGTTTTTCTTTCAATTTGTCGATTGTTTGTGTTGGTTTCGCTTTCTGTATTTTGTGTTGGTTTCGTTCAAATGTTGAGTTTTTTATTTTTTAAAAATTTTCAGATCTTTCTTTCACTTTGAGGATTATTTTCGTATTTGATTTCATTCTTTTTTCGTAGGTTTTTGTTTCAATTTTTTGTTTTCAGTTATTTACAAAGATTGCTCAATTTTTCTTTTTGAATTTTAGATTTGAAAATRTTGAGTTATTGTTCGTTGATTTTTTCGTTTTTAATAATCTTTTTTGTTTCATTTTAGATCGAATTTTTAGGATTTCCCCTTTTTTTCGTTTTGTTTTTCAGTTGATGTTTCCAGAATTTTTTTATTTTTCGCGTGTTGATTTTTCCAGAATTATTTTTTAATTTTCATTTGTTTATTTTTCCAATTTTTTTTTTTTAGATTTTCGTTATCTTAATTAAATTTATGTTTTTGTCATCTGATTTTGAATCGTTTTTGTTTAATTTTGATTTATGGTTTTTTTTTGTGGTATATTTCTTGAATTTTTGTTTTGATTTTKTGTTTGTTAATTTTGATTATGGATTTTCGAATCATCTCTGTGTTCGTTTTTGCAGGTTTTGGTTCATTGGAAGTTCTTGATCGAAGGAAATATTAAAGTTAGTTAAAGATTAAACTTGTAAAAGTAAAATTATTATTTGTGATTTATTGTAATTTTGATGTACCAAAGCAAAAATATTATTTACGAAGTATATTGTTCTAATTTGTTTGCTTGATAAATGAGTTTGTGATTTATTATTTGTGATATATGTTAAAAAGTTGTCAGAAAGTTGATTCTGACAGCTTTTTATTTTTTTTAGTTTATAGAAGTAGTTTACCGACCGTTAGTTTAGCGGTCGGTAAAAGTCAACATTTGACTTGAAGTTAACTTTTACCGACCGTTAAACGGTCGGTAAAAATTAAATGTCAGATATTTGTTGATAAAATATTGTCTTCAAAGCATATTCCGACCGCCAAAACAGTCGCAAATATGCAAATTACCGACCGTTTGGCGGTCAGTAATTTCCGTCCGTCTTTAAACAGTCGGCAATTTTCGTCTGTTGTGAACCGTCGAAAATCAGCGTCTGTTCTTATTGATGGTCGGTAATAATAACGGTCGGTAAAATTTTACCGATCGCTGAACGGTCGGTAAAACATTATTTACCGTCCAAATGAATACCGACCGTTCATTATCGACCGTTGGCGGTCGGTAAAAGGGTTATTACCGACCGCTT
Organism: Bassia scoparia; assembly: GCA_008642245.1. NCBI lineage: Eukaryota > Viridiplantae > Streptophyta > Magnoliopsida > Caryophyllales > Amaranthaceae > Bassia > Bassia scoparia. The sequence goes on along the minus strand of SNQN01000331.1, from coordinate 71,247 downwards.
TCGCGTTTTTATCGACCGTTTTTGATTYGTTTTGGACGGTCGWTAATAGCTTATTTTCTTGTTGTGATTTAGAGTTTTATTATCGTAATAAAATTGCAGTTATAGGGTTAATCAACACTTATTTTTTTTCGTCATTTAAGTAACTATAGGTTGCCAAAAAAAATAATATTGACTAGGTAAATTGAAATGTTTCATAGAATTATTACTAGGGGCGGAGCCACGGGGAATATTTGGTACATATAGTACTAGCTTTTTATATGCACGCGATGCGTGCATTGACATTTTAATACTAATAATAATGTTGGAAATAATTTAATATTTTTCGCAAAATTTAAATACAAATACATTCAAATAATTAAAAACAAAAATAAATAATTAAAGAGAAAATAATGCTAAAAAAATGAAGGTTTACGAACGAACAAAAAAAGAAAAGAATTAAAAAGATAACAAAGATTGATCAAATTGATTGTAAACAACAACAATTACAATAATAATATTCTGTAATACGTATGATGATGATGATGATAATAATAATAGCAATAATAATAATAATAATAATAATAATAATAATAATAATAATAATAATAATAATAATAATAATAATAATAATAATAATAATACGTATGTACATACATACATACATACACACACTCATAAATACATACATTTTAATACCGATGAAAGTAGCCACATTGACACCATGCGTAAAAATGATTTTTATATTGAACAAGGATTACAAAATTAAATTTGAAACTAAAATGGTGGATATAAAGAATAAGCTAAACATACATCGATCATGGAAGTTTTTCTAATGAAGATTATGAAGTGTGTTTATAAAGAAGATTCTGAAGTGTTTTTATAGTTACAAACCTAAAATTTGGAGAAGAATATAAGAAAAAGAGARATTAAATAGAGTACTTCGTAMGGAGTATATAAGATGAGAATTTGGGTGGTTTTTATACACCCATCAAGTGAGTARGATRATGAGGTATATATTTGTATATAGAGTACTCCGTATCACAATTCATTGATATATGAATGAGAAAATTGACATAAATAAATAGTTCTCAATTAATTAAATGTATTTAGGGAATATGTGAATAGATTAAGGAATTGATTGATTAAATCAATCAAGAACATTGATCAGTATAGGTTTGATAATACATCAATGAATCAATTATGAGATTAATTGATTGAAATTAGTGATAAATGTCAAATTACCTTTTTAAAAAATTAAATGAATCAATGACATTTTGATTGAAATWAATTGATTGAAATTAGTAATAAACAATGCATAGAAAATTAGAAAGGGTATAAATGACATTTTGATGGGGGACACCATTGCTCCCCCTTCACTTATATAATAGAGATATGGATTTAAAATGGACATATAGTGGCAAATTTGTGATTTTCCCCTCATAATAGTTGAGTTTCCTCATGTGAAATATGTACTAAAGTTTCAAATACTCTCTAATTATTTGCCACTATATATCCTCTTTAAATCAATATTCTATATGGATTAGAAATTTCCCGAGAGACACACCCGCACACAGTAACATGGTTAAACATATTCATAACCATTACAATAAAAAAAAAACAAAATAAAAAAATGTACCAAACAGTTTAATTACGGAGTACAAACAGTATCGGCAATGGTTTGAAAATGTACCAATATCGGCAATATGACACATTAAGTACAAACAGTACTTCATAATCTAACTGTACATTTTTATTAAAGTTGTATTAATACTTCGTAATCTAACTGTACATTTTTATTAAAGCTGCTTGTATTACATAGAATAGATTACAACTTTACCAGATACATTATTATTAATTATTATCATCTAAACATAATTCCCCATTAATCCATCTTAACATTCTGCAATAATTAACCTATTTCGATCACCTGATCTCATTCAATTAACTTAGATCGGAGTTTAATACATACAAATCAAACATTACTTCTACTTCCATTTTTAATAAACAAACAATGATTTAATTAGGATACAAAAATCTCTACTTAATTATTATTATTATTATTATTATTATTATCAGTTTGCATGGCAATTCATGAGAAAAAACCTAGTTGGCTTGGCCTGAAAATTCCTCCTCCTCCCACGATCATGCCTCGACGGGCTAAGATTAATTCGAAGATGGATCAATTTCRACGTTGAATTCGCCCATTTGGTTGGGGCTCCAATTTTGTTGTTACGTATGTGCCGGTGACGGCCACCAATTATTTGCGTGGAATAATTGGAATGCGAATAATTTTTGGAAATGGAAGCGACCATATTTGTTTTCGAATTGAGATGATTATTATTAGAATTACTAGAATGTAGTTTTCGATGCAAATGGCATCGAAATGAACCTGGGTGCTTGGTTGGAGAACATGAACATCCAGTTTTGGATGCCATGCATGGAAATTTAGGGACCAAAAATTAATTACTTGGTGATTATTTACTTACCAAATTATTAGGGTTGCATTATGTGTGATTTAAATTTCTTGTATCCTTTAAAAATACCGAAATTTGGGGGGATGAGTTGCACTTTTTTGGACGAGACAACAAAAATATAGTTAAAAGAACTAAATTGGTGCTGCGATATTTGGGTTTTGAGCTGGCTAGCTAGTTGCTTCAACAAAAAGAATGAATATAGATTTTTAGAGTGACCTAAAAATAAAAATGTTAAATAAAATAAAGTCAACTAAATTAAAGTGAATTGCACATAATAGAATGAAAATTAAGCTGAAACCGAACTAAAATGAAATTGAACTTAGATCAATGGTATGAAAAATTGATTAAAACTAAACCTAACTAAAATGAAAAATAAAGGGTCCGTTCAGACATTGATGTGATTTTCTATTTTTCGACCTTTTGTTCTTAAAAGTAGCATGAAAATATAGTATAGAAAACAACAAAAATTATTCATACTAAAACATGATAATTTTGAAAATTGACAATAACTTTTAATTACAATCAATAAACAATACTTTGAACTGAATAACATTAATTTAAAATTCGACGTACTAAAATTAACCATCAGAGCTTGGAGGCTTGTAATGCTAGTTTGCTTCAAATTTCTGGGAGAGTTAAGATGCGGATAATTCAAGCTGTTTATTCGGGTTTGATTTACACAGTTTGGACTCAAAGAAATGAAGCAGTTTGGAATGGTAGGCTGTGCTCCCCTTCTAGAGTCATGGAGAATTTGTTGCACCAGCTCTATCATCGCATTTCCGTGCATCTTCCTGCAAAGACTTCAGCTTCTCTTCGAGCTTGGATTCAGAATATTTTTTCTTTTTCTACTTAGCTGYAGTTTCCTTGGCTGCTGTATTAGGCTCTCCTGTTTCTGTTTGTGCTGTTGCTGTTGTTTGTGTTTGCTGTACTTAATGATGGTTAGCTACCTTTTGCTAGGTTGTATTGTTTGATTTGGCGCAATACAATTATTTCTTACCCCTTTCAAAAAAAAAATAAAAAATTAACCATCAGTTGTTAAAAAATGTAACAAACAATGCCATTAATTTCATTATTTTTTAAAAACCTCAAATTTACACAACAAATAATATATGCCAAATAATGTAACAAACAATACTAATATTCAAAAATCTATGTCCATAGTCTATGAAACTTCATCCCTAAGTTTTCAATTTAATTTAAGTTAAATATATTTTTGACGGAAAATTTAAAGATAAATATATTAGAAGGGTGAGTATCTTATCATATAATTGTGAAAACAATGAAATTAAAAGTGACCAATGCCACAGCATGGATTAATATTTTTTAATGCAAATAAGGCATTAGAGTGGTACAATTTATAATTGGGGTGACGGATTCGAACATGTGACATACTAKAAACATGCTTACCGACCAACGTTGTTTAGTTTTGTGCATGCATATTTAATTATGTACTGAAACATTCAAGGCTTTAATTTTTTTTTATTTTACACGATAAAGTTCACGGGGATAAATCCCAGCATATTGGTGAGAGTGAGATTCGATCCCCGGTCTAAGCCGAGGAAAGTGGCCGCTTCTACCACTGAGCTATAGCCCACATCAAGAAATGCAGCCAATTTGAGGAAGCAAGTTGATTATAGCAAATGCTTGTAAGTATTACGGAGTAGATATTTAGATGTCGGCTTTGGGCGCTTTTGTCATCAGGTATTATCAAATTGAATGTCGTTTTTGCAAAACAAAGTTGGGAAGAATCGCGGCAAATCGAGTCTTTAGAAGTCGGCAAAACAAACAAATCAAATTAAGCAACCTACATTTTGCCAGGCTGATTATGACATATTACCAACATATTAACTTGTTTATTTACTTCAATCAATTGCTTTTTCTTACGCTCCAATGAGTACAGTGAATCACTGTGAATGAAAGTGAAAGTTATATTGAACCTCTGTAATTATAGGACTCAAGGATGTGCAAGTAAAGGAGTTAACCAGGCGAATAATAATAAATAAATAAAATGCGACAACACATAAGATTGTGCATCTGCAGCTACGTTTAGTTCTCCATCTACTAATACAATCTCGTAGCATCGAACCCGTTCACAAATGGCTCAATAATGCACAGCCTTTAAGAGCAGCAAAATCTAGTAACAGAGGAAACAAAGATATACCTGCATTATCTATCTACTTCTAACATGTATTCCATAATGTCAATCTAGGTCTGAGAAAGCAAATGACGATAATGTACAAAAGAACCCTCGCAAGCTATGTCTGTATGCACAAAAGAATGAACATCACCCCGACTCAAATATTAATCTTTCAGTCTCCCGATTTCCATCATAAGGCGTTGTTTCAGTGGTCACCAGGCACGAACTGCTTGGTATAGACACGATGCCTTCTTTCCCTGGCATAAATAACCCAGAAAATCAAAGAAAACATAACTGAAGCAGACACCAGCACCAGACCAACATAGATCCACTCCGTATATTTTCTCAATCCAGGGCAGTGGTTGTTATTAAAGTCGGTAAATGTGCTGCGCACGAAAGTGCAGTCTTGAAGGTCCACCAAGAATGGCGTGTAATGATTCAAAGCATAGCCCACAGTCTTTGCAGAATTCATTTGGCGGTATATCGTAGGTGTTAGCCGTCCTGTGGTGGTACAAATCTCGTTGCGGTTAACTTCTTTAGTCTGGCAGACATAATTGTTCCAAACCTAAATCGAATACAAAAGGAAATGAAATGAGAAGAAATATATATAGAAGCAACTGAAATATATATTTTCCTTAGGATGCCTTTACACTCTCTCCTTAATTCATTCATCTATCTTCTTACTTCCCTTCTCCCAAATTTTCTAGCAATAATGAACCGGTGATCAAAAATTGAAGTTTGAAACCTAATTATTTTCACAAAAGCTAATTTTCCCAAGAAAATAGAATTCAACTCTAGATGTTTTCCTCGAAGACAAACACAACCGAAAGGGCTGGAGTAAAACATCTAGATCACAAGGCAAAGTACAATCCTGTAAGAGAATCATTTTTACTCGATCCAGATTAGTGTTAGTTACACCACACATGGCACATTGAAAAAACTCCTTGCTATAGCACTTCGCATCAGGAAGGAAGAAAACTATATTTGTTAAATTTAAATATGTTCCAAAAAAGTCTACTCTCATACGTATAAACGGCAGTTGTTTCTAAATCTCTACAGTCTCTGATGCAAAAAAGTTTTACTTTTATCTGAAAGCAAGTGTGTGAGTGTGTCCTTTTATGCTTTCAGTTCATTATTTTTAAAGCTGAATCTATTTCACAACTACGAATAGATTGTCTATTAATGAGGGCTTTTGAGTCATTATGCAATAATTCCTATGTGAAAACTGCTAAAATAACATTGTGGAAGGGAAGAATATATGTTAAGAGTTTAAGACAAAGGATTGAAAGATATTTCAGAGGATATAAGGGAAGACAAGCATGAACCTGATGCTTGGATTAAGTATACGATGAGCATATGACTGGTCTTACCTTGGTTGCATTATCAAAGTTTACTTCATCTGATTTGCATGCACGATCAGACAGGTTTGAGTTGAATGGGCTGCAAAGATTAGGCACAGAAGGACCCGACTGATTGAAGTAAAATGGTGGAGGAGTATTGGGTGGTGGGTTAGCATTAGCAATATTGCCAAGCACCAAGTTGACCATGCCGACTAGTTGAGTAGTAACTTCTTTGGATCTTATCAGAGTTTCTTGTGCAGTTGCATTGTCCACGCAAGGTAAAATGTCATCCAAGGCCGTATGTGCTGTAGGGTTTTGGACCCACTGTTCCATGGAAATACAAGTATCTGCAACCACACTGGTCACATCACAAAATAGTCAGAAACTGAGTTGCAGAAATAACTAGACTCACATGGAAAAATTGCTCAGCAGTAACTCAAATGTCATGATCACAAAACATGGAACTATTCAACACGTTGGAGTCTAGCTAACACAATAAAATTAAAAGCAGGGAGGAAGGGAGTTAAGACTTAAGAGGGTTAAGGAAAGATCACGGAGGTTTCAAATCTTCACAATTCTAAAAAAAAACTGTTCACTTAAAACAGGAAAACCAATCCCTTTCACCTCTTTTTCATCAGCCCAACACACTCCAAACACACATGTAACTCCAATTCATAATTCATACAGCCATTTAACCAAACTGTAATAAACACCACATCACAATGCATAACTGGGAAAAAAAGAAGAAAGAAATAAATCAGCAGGACTTACTTGTGGAGGACAAGAAAAACTCCACACAAGATGAATGTTAATGTCACCAGTAACCAACCAACGATGACCAGTCTGCAATTATAAACAGCAAGCACCAAGGTTGAAATAAGACAAATTGAACATGAGAAAAGAATAGAAGTGAAAGGAGGATAAAGAAGAATTGAACATTGATCAGTGAAGACAGAAGTTACATACGTGTACACTAAACATTGCACTCCCAATAACGACAGCACTGCCAAAAAAATAACATTAGTAAGTCACATGAAGCCAAAAGAATCACGAAACTCAATGAACATCCACAAGACAAATGAACTCACAAAATCCAACAAATGCCAGAAAAAGCATAACGGCTGCAAGAATAATCAGGGCCAGCCTCCTACATTGAGTTGCAATGACCAAAATTAGCAGATTGCATAATAAACAAGTATCAATGACGCAGCAGGACCTTAAGATGGCACACTTACACTAAATCTAAGACCCGGCGAATCCTCTTTGAGTTTTCCTGGGTTCTCTGATCAAGGGTACTTGCAGCAGAACTCATCTTAGTCTGAATATCACTGATCTTATTCTGTAGATCTTCTGGAAGCTTTGTCTGCCCGACGCCAATGTTTTTTGCCTCATCGAGATACCGTGAAACATTATTTAGGTTCTCAACAGTGAAATCCGCCTGAAACACAACATACCGCAGTGTTGTTGTTGTACTAGCATGGAACTTTCCCTGACCAGTGTATAGAAATACACAACCAATTCTGCATTATGCAAAACACAATTTGAGTCATCAATTAATACTCAAAATGGCATTAACAACTAGATGTTATATCTAGATAGTAAAAAAAAAAAAGTAGCCTATAGCAATGCTAAATTGGAGCCATACTTTTCATAATTGTTTGCAATGTAGAAAACCATAACCCTTTTCAAAGTTGTACACATTACATAGCATCTGTGGGTGCCCGTGCCCGACTATAAAGGATGATGATAATTGATAAAATTAAACCATAGCTATTAAAAATTTATGGTCAAGTTATATACAAGTATTACAAAAATCATAAAGACTATCTAGTATTCACAAGCTCAAACTTATTGAGGGCATCAAAGGAAAAGCTATTGAAAGATAGCAACCAAAAAGGTCCACTTTTATGAAATGATTAAGTGATTAACAGATTTTCATCATTAACTGCCAACTCTGGAACAATACCGACCACATAATTCAAATCAGGATGAGGATCACATAATTCCATATATCATGTAATTTCAAGAGTTGACAAAGAGGAAAGACGGCAGAGACTCTGGAGAGAAGAACTTACATAGCAGCAATGGTAAAAAGTACCAGGCAAATGAGTGAAAGAGCATAGCAGACACGAGAATAACCATATGGTGCTTTTCTACAGCAGCAAAAATATAGGCAGGTACATATCAAAGATAGCCCAAAGATTACGAACCATACTGCAGCAATAACGAAGAATGGAGCTGCAGTGAAAGCCACAGACTGCATTACAGAATACAACAACGTCAGCAAAGAGTCGGGAAGTAAGTTGAGAAGCCATAAGAATTTTGATATCAGGTATGAGTGTATGACACTCCACACGTAAGAAACTTAATATTGTAAGTTCCGACCAAAAATTAAGATAACCATAATACAATGAAAATCCATGATCATTGTGCAGTAGTTTTACACTAGAAGTTATCCAAGATCGGTGGCCAACATGGATACTCATAAGATTCATAAAAACAGACAAGTTACCGCAATCATTGTGCAGAAAATTTTTGAAGTTATCCAACATAGATTACTCATGTCTCAAAAACCATTAAGCCAAATTTCCATAACAAGAATCATAACCGGAAACCAGAAACCGCGTTACACATAATTATGTAAACAAGAAGTGCCAACTACACTAAATATTTTTTAATCTTTTTTTTTTWWAAAAAAAAACTTCTTGGAATTGGCCAAATGCCAAAATCAAGAAACAAAACATCACATTACAAGGTTACTAAAAAAACAGTTCCGCCAACAACCCAGTTTTCACATACCATTATTTATCAACAACAGAACACAAGAAAACGTGAAACGCACTAAAAACTGAGATTCAAACTTTGCAAATTCTCAGAAATATTCCATAAGTTGATAATTTCAAGAATACAAATAAAATTGCAGAAACCCTTTTTTAATCACAAAAAAGCAGATTAGAACAACCCATTAAGTAAACTACTCACAATTTACATAGCATATATTATAGAAATAATGCAATGCCAAAAATATCAAAATAGCAAAAATCCCAGCTTTAGAAACCCAGAACACAAAAATTAAATCATCCAAATACCCAGAACTAAAATTCAGATAAAAGAAGCAAAGAAAATGAAATTCAGTAGAACTCACAGCCCAGTAATGATTATTGGTAATGTTCCAACCACCAGTGTAACGATGAAAATGATTAAGTGGGTCCCTCCTATGTGTGTTCTTAGCAGCCAATAACATGGAAGAATTCCCATCTGTTGTTTCAGCAATTGACCTCCTCACCCCTGAAATCATGAAATTCAATCAGTAAGTAAGAACTAAAATTACGAAACAAAAAGAAAAATACTGAAAATGGAAGTTAAAGAGTGAAACAAACAAGACCTTGAGAATGGGAAGAAGCATCAGAAGATTGAATTGCAGTGGAAGATGAGAAGAAGAGAGTGAAAAATAGGAGAAGAGAAAGAAGAATGAGTGATTTGGGAAAGAATGACATAATTAGTGAAAGGTAGTTTTTCTGTTGTTTGTGTTCAAAGGAGAGAAGAGAAGGGAAGAGAAGGCTGAGGAGGAGAGAGAAAGAGAGAGTAGTGAGAAATGGGCAAATGGCAACGTTCACAAATCATAATTTGAAGGAAGTAATGAAGTATAATAAATAAAAATAAAATAAAATAAAATAAAATCGTGGGATGTTGGTGTTTTCTGCTTTTTTTTTTAATTGTATTTAAGTCATTTTATATTTTGTTGTTCTTCTTTTGCAAAAGAAAATTAAAGTTGTTTTATTTTTAAGGATATTATCATATATATCCTTGTACTTTTAACTTAATGTCTAAAATATATATGATTTTTTTTACGAGAAAACTGAATACGTTTCATTCATAATAAAGCCAAACGACACTTACAATTTGACAAAGTCGAAAAAACTTTAGCAGACATCCAAAAAACCTATGAACTTCATACATTAACAAAACAGATTTAAATAAATATCGTCTTAAGAAATTCCCTCCACATGAAGCAATACTAATAAGTGAGTTCACACAAGTTCAACATTCTATTTGTTTTTGCGTAATTGCGTTGGCTTGTGAACGTCTGTAGTCTTCCCAATAATGACAAATAAAATGAAAGCGTGCCCACCAATGTCCAGAGGAGATATAGTGTATATCGATCAGCGAAACACCAGTAGATTCAACCAATCTCCCACACAAGTCTGAGACCATAGCCATTAGCACAACTTGTGTACTAGCTGACACCTGATAGTCGCCAAACAGAGGACATAGACTCATCCAAGGTCTCCCCCTTAGTGCACAAAGAGCGGAGGGAAAAGATCCAACACCCCTAGAATTGCGCTCATATAGTACCCAAATCCCAAAGAACACCTTTATTGAAAACAAAATTACTAACAAACAGGTCATCATGACTAAAACAACGAAAAAATAATGAAATAAAGTCGGCAACCAAACAAGTAGGGTTAACAACCAATTAGCTGCATCGCTCGATAGAGCCACCCATACGTCGAAGAAACGAAACAGCCCTAGACTCGGCTCCATGGTAATCTTCCACATGACTACAACCACGACTAGGGCTGAGCACAGGTCCGGTCTGGATTTGAAACCGGACCGGACCGAATCGGAATTTGGATCGAACCGGACCGTCAATTCCGGTCCAGGTCCAAGAAAATATGGGATTTCGTTTTTCTGATTCGATTCGGTCCAAAATCGGAATTTTTCGGTAGGTCCGGATCGGAAGACCGGAATTTTTATAAAAGTACTATTTTTTAAGATAAGTCACGTTGTTATTTTGGATTGTTAGAATGCATGTTATGTATGCATTTATATGTTCTAAGATTAAGCTCTAAACTAAGTCAAGTCCAGCAAGTCCAACAGGTCCATAAGTACTTTTGTTGATTTTTTCAATTGAAAATAGGGAAAAAAAAATTAAAAAACAGGTCCAACAAGTCCGGTTCAGGTCTGGACTTGAAAATTCAAATCTGATCCAGGTTTGGACCGAAATTGATTCAAGTCCGGTYCGAGTCCGAAAAAATTCTGGATTCCGGGTTTCCGATCCTTCCGGTACTGGACCGRTGCTCACCCCTAGCCGCCACGACTGAAAATTCCCCTGGGTGAACGCTATAGCAGTCGCCCCGCAGCCACCCTTAAAAGCCACCCCAAAATTGGATCAACCCAACCACCTCGCGCCATTTGGAAACAAAATCGAAAGAGATCCGTAGCCGCTTGCGAGTCCCCACCCAAATACGTGAGAACAACCCAAAGAAATGAACACCACTGATCGATCACCCACCATACTTCAAAGATACCGATAAAGGGTGAGTACTCGTCGGCCATGAGGGAGGGTTAGTTAAAACCCAACCCCTAACGACCGGCGGCCCCCTATTAGAAGTAGAAAAGACGAGCGGAAAGGGAAGGAAAAGAAACGAGAGAGAGAGAGAGAGAGAGAGAGAGAGAGAGAGAGAGAGAGAGAGAGAGAGGATGGTCAGGCGAGGAAGGGACACCGGCCAACAGCCGCCAAAAAGATCTGGCGAGGACACAAGACAACCTCTGATAGGAGACGAACGAAACTCGATTTTTAGAGAGAAAAAACCCTAGTCGAGACTGATACCTTCCACTAATATATTATATGCATTTGATGAAGTTTACATGACTTTTTTGACACCTTCTAAAATGCCCATGAACTTTTTTAAAAACCAAAATTAGAGTTTTTAAGGAAAAAACATAATGGGTACGGTGATAATATTTTGTTATTTCTTCTTTTATTCTCCCTCTTCTCAACCTAAATCAACTCAACAAGCTCAAAGAATAAAAAAATAAGTACAATAATCATGCTCAATTAAAAACACTTCAACACAATATTAATCCAAAAAAACAACCTGACCTTAATTATTTTAAAAAAAGAAATATTGTACTTTCTTAAAACTGTTACATTTTCACCCTTAAAACCCTAACTTTTGGCTTATTTTTAAAGTTCATGAGTATTTTGAAAGGTATAAAAAAATCATGTATATTTTGGAAAAAAACCAAAAGTATAGGGGTATATATGATAATTTCCCTTAATTATTTGACCTAAGACGCCCTTAAGTTACGTGTTCACTAATTTTTTATGCACACTATACATGCGACAAAAATTAAAAATTTGATAATTTTGTTCAATACTAATATATAAAATTTGTGATGCTTCAAAACTTTTATAATTATCATAAAAATAAAAATAAAAACAAAACTTTTAATGTACTCCGTAGTATGATGGAATTTTTTTTTTAAAGATGTTCATAGTATGAGTATGTTTGGATTGAGCTTTTGAGGTAGCTTTTAGAGTTTAAATCTAAATAGTAGTATTTGATAAAGTAGCATTCTATGGTAGCTTGTTGCGTTTGAAGTAGAGTTTTACCAAAGCTGCTAATGTTAGCTTTCTGGAGTAGCTTTTCTCAAATGCTAGAATTTACTCTTTTAATTATCATAATTTTAATAATACACTACTACAACCGCTACTTATTTTTCTAAACACTAACAAATTATAATCAACTTCCACCACTACTAGTCGTTAGGTACAACACTCCATTATAGTTGATATCTACCTCTACCGCTAACAACTACCACTACCGCTAACAACTACCTCTACCGCTAGTTTTACCAAGCCAAACATACCCTATGAAAAGGAAATTTCAATTGTTTATGGTAAAAAAAAAATAGTTATCAAAGTTTTCTTAATTGTGTATGATTGTTATGTATTGAATTTCAGTAATTTTTTTAAAAATTCAATCGCACATAATTTATTAATTTGATTGATTTTCTTAAGGAATGATTTCGAATTTTTTTTGTTATTTATTTCATTTGTGAGGGTAGTGAAGTAATTAAAGAGGAGGGACAACATCCTCCCCTTCATTTATGTCGTAATAGAGATTTGTAGTGAGGTTCTTTATTTAAAAAAAATACAAAGTAGGGATAGAAATTATATAATAAGAGTATGGAAGTTGGCCCCGTGAATTGGAGGAATTCCTAGACAATATCAAGATATACATATCTAATGATATTTTCATAAAGAAACTGAAAATCAAAAAAGTAAAAATGGACAAAATGGATTAAGATGGCAATAATAGAATAATGAAATTTTCTTGTGTATTCATTAAGTGAAATTAGATATTAATAAAGTATTCATTAAAACGAATAAAACAAGATCCCACTTGACTATATTTTTTCTTATACATTGAAAACAATTTAGAAGATTCTCATAATTTGTGAACAGTGCCAAATTTCCTTGTGGCAGGAACATTAAAGAACGAAGGGAGTAGAAAAAGAAAATTGGAGTAATTATCTCTCTAAATGGTAGAGTTAGTGGTAGACTGGTAGGTAACTATTATACTTGGCAAATTGGTCAATATTGGTCGATCAATGTAAAGTGTCAGCCATTTTTCAGTAACGGGTCAAATTTTTGCATTCGTAACCAAAAAATTTTGGTAACAACTTAGTCGAGTTTTTTAAAACAATTATTTTTTGGGATTTTCCCCCATATATCCCTGACTTTAAGCTTAATAACCCATATACCCCCGTATTTTTAGAAACGCCTCATATACCCCTGACATCAGATATAATAACCCATATTCCCTTACTATGGATGGAAAAACTAACGGTGTTAGTTTTTGACACAATTAACCCTAATTCAAGTTATTTACCACTGATTCATTCAATATCCTCCTTATACCACTTTAATTAACAAAAAAAAAAAAAAATAACAATGAAAGCAGGAACTCCGCTTTATCATCATCACTATCATCCATTTTGCTTGACACCTCTCCAAAATTGTCGTTCTTCTCCTACTTTACCGCGCTTCATCAACATCATCGTCGTCAATTCCTCCATTTCCAATTTTTTCGAGGTAACACTTTCTCTCTCCTCTTTTTTCGCTGCAATAATTTTCGAGTTTCTGACTTTTAAGCTTGAACAATGGCGTCTTCAATCCCAATTTTGAAACGATACCCAGCTTTGAAACCCAATTTTGAACTAAACAAAACTCAATTTTTAACTTAAAAAACCCTAAAATCCAACCAAAACAACCCCAAATTCGAACCCAAAAAAAACCCCAATTTCGTTTGAACATTGAAGCTTCATCAGCAAATCCCAAAAATTCGAAATTGATGCTTCAAGAGTTGCTGCAAAATTGGGGCTTCTGATCAATTGGATGTGCTGCTACTTATTACACCATTACCCTGCTTAGTATCCGACTTGATGGAGTGAAATCGAAAAAAGAAATAGGAGTACGGAAGACTGATTTAATCATACTCAGGAACATTTGCTGAGCAGTTTCGATGGCTATAGTTGACAGAAATGTAGTCCTCCCTAATATGAAGACACAACTTCCCCCAGAAAGAAAAACAAAGTATGCCATCAGTTGTTTATGACTAACTCGGCCTTCTTCCTCCGTTGCCCAAGAAATCCAGTAGCTGCTTCCCATTGTTATTATTTTTTTTGTTAATTAAAGTGGTATAAGGAGGATATTGAATGAATTAGTGGTAAATAACTTGAATTAGGGTTAATTGTGTCAAAAACTAACACCGTTAGTTTTTTCATCCATAGTAAGGGCATTTGGGCTATTATATCTGATGTCAGGGGTATATGGGACGTTTCTAAAAACACGGGGGTATATGGGTTATTAGGCTTAAAGTCAGGGCACTACGCCAAAACGAGCTTTTTAAAGCGTTGAAAATGCTTATTAAAAGCGTTTCCATAGGCGCTTTTATATGGGGGCGCTGGGAAAAAAATTAAAGCGCTTCCCATAAGCGCTTTCATTAAATATACCGCTTTTAAAGCATTAAAAGCRCTTCTAATACGCGCTCTAAATAGTGTACTTTGGCGCCAAAATTTTGGCGGTTATTCTAGTATTTTAAAAGCGTTTTCTTCTGAAGCGCTTTAAATTGGTAGTTTGAAATTTAAAAAAAGATAATATTTTATATATATATATATTAGTATATATATATAGTATATATTTATACACACACACACACACACACACACACACACACAACACACACACAAACATATATATATATACATACTATATAAGAACATGTATTAAATACGATTCAATTTTGCAATTTACAATCTGATACTAAAAAGTATTTACTTCATTGATATTACCAAAAGTTCATAACATAGAATTCAAATTTCTGGATTAAATTCAATCTGTACAAATTTAAATTGAATATGTACAAAAGAAATTAAATTCAATCTATACAAATTCAACTGTAAAAAATACGTAGAAAAAAAAAAAAAACCCCAACAATTTGAGAACTTGAAAACGAGTCCTAAGGCCTAAGTTCTGCTGTTGCTGATTGCTATGTCGTACTAGGCTGCTACTCCTGCTATTCTGTCGCTGCCACGGCCTTTGCTGCTGCTGCATCCACTGAAACGGAGGCAAAGCCGCACCCCTGCCCGGTGTTGCTACTGGTCCGAGCTCAAACCACCACGGTTAGGCTCTTTACCAGCCTCAACCCTATGATAGTGCTAAATAAAGACTGACAATAATGCAATAATATAGCGCTAACTAAACAATAATCTAGTCAAACGTGAGTACTCGATAAAAGTGGTGCAATGATTGTATCTTAAAACTAACGTAGATCCAAATGTAATAAGAATAATGAATAATGGAGATCTTCATCACTGCTTTTAGTAGAGAACACCATCTACATGGCAAAAGGAGAATGAAGACAATAAATGGAGTGATTGAAGACTTGAAGGCCCAGTTCTGCAAATTGTGTTGCTGCCCTTTATCACAGCCAAATACATCTCATACGCATGTAAGCTAAGAAACCCATACCTTATCGTTTTCGATTTCGCAAATCGAACCTCAAACTGAATCAGAATTGTGCTCAAAACAAGATGCGGATAGTCCCTCATCAAGAATAGCTTCATTGACGATGAAACACACTGACTAACCCATCGAATAACAAAACTCAAAAAAAGAGCAAATAAAGCGAAAAGACCAAAATCACGTCCTTCAACTTCTAACAATGGAAGGACCAACTCCTTAACTTCATCCATTATCGCCTAAACAGGTAAATTCATGGATAAACCCTCACCCTAAACAAGCATGTAAAATTGAATCAACAGCATACAATGTAATACAACAAAGATGTATATCATGCATAGTTTAATATGCCATGGAAATGCAGCAACTATGCATTTGTACACTTCCTACTAATATATACTCCAAAACCCCTGCATCGTTCTCCCTTTTTTCTCATATATATACCAACATCCATGGAATACTAATTTGGAAAAAAATTCAAATAACAAATTGGGGGGAAGAGGATAGGTGTACTAAGAGCAACCACGACAAAGAAACACAACATCAGAGCACAAGTTACGAAACCCTGAAAGACCCAAAAAAATCATTTGCACATTGAAAATTAAAATTCGAGCAAGAAATCCACAATTACAAAAAAATCATTTGCACATTGAAAATTAAAATCCAAATTATAATAAAACCTTGATTTTGCAAAGAAACTTATCAGATTCGCACTCAAACACTTCTTATGCAACTATATATAAGAATACAATAACTTCAATGTTGTAAACTTGTGAATCAACCCACAATTCACATCAATAACACATTTCAAACATGCTTTCAAACCAATCCACAACATTATAAATTTATGAAACCTCTATTCCAACCTTTAGAGCACTATGACTAATATTCTTCACATTAAATCTGCCCAATGCATCCAATAAAAATACCATGAAAATCAATCTAGCTCAAAGCAGGAGAAAAATTAAGCAATAGATCGAAACTTAACAACAAAAGAAATATACAATCAATCATCGGAAATTCATTGGTTAACAAGCCCATAAAAAACCTAAAAACTAGAGTAAATACCCAGAAGATTAAATGAGCAGCAAATCAATAAGATTCAACTTTAGCATCATTAGAGAAAAACATAGTTCTAAATCTCAATTCCAAAAAAACAAAAGTTTCCGCTGCTTACATTGTGTTGATGGTTCAGGGGTCGTCGACGGCAGCAGAACTCCAGTAGTGGCGGTGTGCGATGAGTAGAGGGGAGCAACTACAATAAACACAACAGAAAAAGAAAACAAAATATGAAAATCAAATAAAGAAATGAAAAAAACGAAATATCAATAAATGAAAAGAGAAACTGAACATAGAAAATTGGAAAAAATTGAAGAAAAAAAACCCTAAAATTTGAGATTACGAAGAAAGAACACTTATCTGCGGTTCAATGTGAGGAAGACTAGACGTGGTGCAGTGGTTTTTGAGAAACCAAGTAGTGCGATGGTGGTTTTCGAAGTCGGGAGCGGCGCGGTGGTTCTCCAACAAAGCAGCTTCGCAGCGACTGGCGAGGGTTTTGAACGAAAAGCAATGAGAACAGCAAGGGTTCCCGGTGAGTAATTTAATCGAGCAGTGGGGAGGAGTGGTGGAGAGCGACGGTAAGGAGGAACAGTAGGGAGGAGCAGTGAGGGAATCGARGGTTTCGAACTCAACAGGGAGAAGCGTGGGTTTCAACTTTCATGTAAGAGGTGTGTCGATTGAAAAAAAGTAAGAGGAATGAGGGTTGTCGAGTGAATGAGGCATGAGAGGAGCTTATGTGTCATGAGAAGAGCATATCAACCCTAAACAACTTTTTTCAATCGAATTAGAAATAATTTCCAACCCACCACAAATCAAATTGCATAATTAGCAATAACAACTTAAAGARAAATGCAATAAATCAACAAATTTAGGAATTTGAAGAAGATGAAAAACGCCAAATTAATCAACAACTTATTCGAATTAGCAATAATTTAACCTAAAAACAGAAAAATTAATCAACAACTTCAATTCTATTACAAAAAATAAACGAGAACATGAGTAAAAAAATTTACAAGAACAAGCAAATTTAGGAAGATGATTGTCAGATGGAAGATGCGAGGCTCGATTGAAGAGATTCAGATGGATCGAACAATTAGCAGTAGCAAGCAATTTAAAGAACTGATGAGAGCGTTTAGAGTATAAAGTGCGTGGGTTTAGAGTATGAATTGATGAGAGTGTTACATATGAGAGCAAGCAGTAGAGCTTTTTATCATTTGTTTTCTTAAAACAATTTCAAAGATATTATGTTTAATTGAAATTTCAAAGATATTAATTAAAGGGTTTTTAATAYGAACGCTTATACTTTGTAATTGAATTAAAAATTCTATTTAAAGCCCTTTATTAAAAGCGTTTCTGTGAGGCGCTTTCTTTTTGTGTATAATAAAAGCGTTTGTTTTAAAAYYGCTTTTAATACTACTGAAATTATAGCGTTTTTTTAAGAAACGCTTTGAAATCAAACTATTTAAAGCGCTTTTATAAAAACGCTTTCATTTAAAGCTTTAAAAAGCTAAATTTGGCGTAGTGGGGGTATATGGGGAAAAATCCCTTATTTTTTTAGTTCAATGTTTTGTAAAAGTTAGACTAACTATTAGGATTTTTAAGAGTTGAAAAATGGATATTTAAGATATAAAGCATATGGATTTACAAGAGAATGAGACTCTTTTGATCTTACGGGATGGAGGAGAAAAGTCTTTGTAGATAATTTCCCAAACACGAAATACTCATTTTTGGTTCATGTTAGCTGATCCCACATATGGGAATCAAACTTCGATTGATTGAAAAATGTATAGTGTAGCTAATCTAACTATGAGTTTAGGAGTTCTTCATTAAACTACATGTCTAATCTAATGTATATTATTGTTATTTGCATGCATGTGTGTGCAACCATGTTCTTCACATAATACAAGAAGTCAAGAATGCATGACACAATTAATTCTTTAAAAATTTATACTTTAAATTAATTCACAAGCAAATCGAGTTTGATCTAGTCAATTTTGACTCGACTTGTTTATAAACGAGTTTCCAGGTTTATTAAAGAGTGTAATGGGCATTTAGGTAGGTTGTGTAAAAGTACAAAAAACTTATATTTAGCAATCATGTTATTAAAAAATGGTTAAGGTGTTTTTTTTTTGTTTATGACCCGAAAATATATAAAAATTTGGGTGAGAATAATATGCCAACCTGGTATATATATATACCACGTTTGTATTAATAATACTATTGTCACGTTGCATCTCTTTAAAGATTTTAGGAACATATGGTATGCCTTCTTTTCTTTATTAAAATAAAAGATAAGCGAGGAATTAAGATAAGCAAGTGTCACAAAGAAAAAGGTATTAAGAATCCATAAAGATGCTGACTTTAAATAATTTTAAGATTTAAGAATGGGAAATCATCAGGATTTCAATAAATCTGGTATAATTTTTGTTCAACAACTGACAATCAGACAGCACAAATTTATGATTATATGTGAAAATATTTTTATATAAATCTGGTATAATTTAATACCTATCGTTGGATAATTTTTAATTTTTGATTTTTATCATAGCATAAAGTTTAGTTCATATGATGTGGTAAGTATAGTTGAAAAGCAAACACGTGATTACCTTCCGCGAATGTAATAGGTAAATTAGTTATAGCAAATATGACACAAGATATTACCTAACGTTATTATAGTGTTAGGTAAAGAGGGGGAAATCCTAGGCATAAAACCCATAGGCATTTGGTAAATAAAATAAGAAAAAAAAACAAAAGATAAATGATAATATTGTAAATATAATAGCTAGTTGCTTAGTTACTACTCCCTCCGTTTTTTTAGTTGTTCCAGTTTCTATTTTGGGATATTTTTAAATAGTTGTTCCAAATCAATCTAAAAGTAACTTTTTCACATTTTACCTACTTTATTTACTCTAACATTAATGACTTACTCCTTTCTAAAGTCAACTTTCATTACTTTACCCAATCTTTTCACCCAAAATTACTATTTCCCATAAAATTTCATTCACACATTTWCTCTTTTACCTAACTTATTCAACTTTTTACCCAACTTACTCAACTATTTTATTCAMCTCAATCAACTCTTAAAAACCGTTCCATAATAGTATGGAACATCTAAAAAAAAAAACGGAGGGAGTATATCCGTCAAAAAAGAAAAATCATTGACTTGGAAAAATTTGGCGTAATATTTTTGATAGATAAAGTGTCATAAAGGACGACAATGATATGGGTGGGTTGAGTCCTTTTAGGTTTCATAAAATTATGGTTTCTTAGGTCTAAATTAGCCAAAAAAATTATTACAMATATGCTTATAATTTTCCCCCCATTCGGTTAGTTAATTTAAGTTCTTTGTTATTAAGTTCAAAAAAACTTGGTTCTTCTATGATGAAATTCATGGTAATTGGTTAATGTTTAATTGCTTATTTGGTGGGATTTAGGATTTGTGTATCCCTATACAATGAATAATATTTTTGTTGTGTTTTTATTTGACAAATTCAGTTATGTAAAAACTTATTCTTTAGTGATAATTTCGAATTAAAAAAAGGGAATAATTTCAAACACAACCAGATAATTCCGATCAATATTGTGTCACACAATTCTATATTTACAATAGTTTCATAATTTTATTTGTGGGGAAGAATTATCTATAACTTTGGTTATTAGGTGTTGCAACCACATTGGTCAATCTTCACATCAAATAACCTCACATCTAATTAAGGGACATCCTCATTAAGGAGAGAAAGCGAGTGTTAAGAATGTCAAAACGCCTTGCATGTAATCGTGTGGATAATTTTATTGATATTCTCCTCTCTTTGATGTGTGACAACTCGTTTGAACACACATATATGGTTTAACATAATCCATCATATAATGTTATGAATTATTGTTGGTAAAAAAAAATTAGTAATTGATCCATATCTTTTCTAGAATCTTAATATAATGATTTTTATAATCTTATTTGATAATATTATATTATTTCTGCGTATGAAAATTGAACACGAATCGATCTTACAATTTGATGATTCAAATATTCAATGATCCCATTTGACATGCAATAATAATAATTAAATAAATGAGATGATACTTATATATCTCTTGCAATACAGAAGTATTTATTATTGTTGCTGCCATCGTTGTACGCAAACCTCATGCAAGAAGCTTTTGAGAATTCTAGTCAATTTGTTAGGTGACTCCAAATTTTAGCTCGAGCAATTAATATAGCTAAATTCATAAACATTACTGTCACACAAATAAAAAGGAATATTTCATTTATAGATGTTGTATATGTACAATGTGTATAAACTAATTACGGAGTACAAGAGAGCACAATACACAATTCATAGAGGAGAAAAACAGTTCAAGCGAAAAAAATAAAATAAACGTCCAATAGCAAGCTTACAAACACATTGTGTTCCTGTTCAAGGAACTTAACAAAGAAAACGACAAGATAACAAGGTGAAAAAGTAACTGGAGATGCAGCTGACACGTACGTGTCTCCGTCTACGTCCTGTGAATGGACACTAATCTCCTCTGGCTAACCTGCAAAACAAGCAAAGGTGACTGGCCCGGGGTTGACCCAGGAAAGCCCCTCCGATGCTTAAGTCAGCAAGGAGACTTCCAAAACTGAAGGTCAAACAAGCTAGAAATTAGCACTAGACTGTACTTGGTGGGTTCAGAATTAGATACCTGGAATAGGCTCACCAACTCCCTTTTTATAGGGTTGGTTCGGTTGTGCTTGGTTATTTCTCCAATGTGGGACAAGTATTATATTCGAGCAATGGGACAAAAGTACAAAGATTTACTGTGACTTTGTCAGAGTGCCTTTTTTACTGTTATTGTACGAACCTACCCTTTTTGGGTGCCCCTATTACGTGGATGTGTGGGGCCCACATGCTTCCCAAGCACTTAACGGGGCCCACTAGATGCCACGTGGCGCCTAGTAATTGGGTAGGGACAATTAGCCCTACGCTTGATACTTATACCGAGGTTTGAGGGAGGTTAGGTGTCAAGCGAAATCATGCTCGATCCCCTCAGCTAGGTTGTACGACTCTTGAGCCCATAAGACTGAGGGTACCCGGTTAGGGATTTACTCAAGGAGCCGGTCAGGCTGCTTGCTCGAAGGTCACAGACCAACGATCGTGCCGAAAAGGTGCCCCCGATGGTAGGAGGAAGGTCACCTAGGCTTTTATGCATCTTTAACTTAGGTAGAGTTCATCGGGAAGGGGAACTGAATGACAGAACCTTTCTAGGAGAAGGTTCATTCAGGGACTAATGAGCCCCACGTTTGACTGAGTCCTGAATCCCGAAGGTATTTGCTCAATTAGGGGCTAATAAGCCCCTCGTTTGTCGAACTTTGAATTACAATGAGGTTTGCTTGGTTTGGGGCTAATAAGCCCCATGCTGGCCGAGTGTCGAGCCTCGGGGTTGTTTGCTCGGTCAGGGGCTAATAAGCCCTAAATTGGACAAGTGTTGGGTCTCGAGGAGGACTGGTGACAACTTTACATTTTAAGATGATATCCTTGCTTCCCGAGGGTTCTAACCCCGGGAAAGGGAGAACATACCCTTTGATCCCGAGGGTGTCAACCCCGGGAAAGGGAGAACACAACTTTTAATCCCGAGGGTGTTAGCCCCGGGAAAGAGAGAACATACATTTTGATCCCGAGGGTGCTAGCCCTGGGAAAAGGAGGACATACCCTTTGATCCCGAGGGTGCTAGCCCCGGGAAAAGGAGGACATACCCTTTGATCCCGAGGGTGCTAATCCCGGGAAAGGGGAACCATACCCTTTGATCCCGAGGGTGTTAGTCTCGGGAATGGGAGACCATATCCTTTGATCCCGAGGGTGTTAGCCCCGGGAAAGGGAGAACCGACCCTTTGATCCAGAGGGTGCTAGCCTCGGGAAAGGGAGAACATGCCCTTTGATCCCGAGGGTGCTAGCCCCGGGAAAAGGAGAATTGGTCCTTTGATCCCGAGGGTACCTACCCGGGAAAGGAAAAGTTGATCCTTTGATCCCGAGGGTGCCAGCCCCGGGAAAGGAAGTTGAAGATGTCGATCTTTGGAGAAGAAGTTTTGTTGCGTTTTGGTTTTGTATAAGTGTGATGGCTCGGGAGAAATTGTTCTCCTTTTCCAATGAGAAGGAGTGAACCTGGACAGTTCTCCTTGTCCTTTTACCATTAAAGGTAATATCTGACGTGTCAAGGTAACTGTTCACCTTCCTTTGCTAATATAATAGTAACTTTCACTTCATTTTTCACACTTTCCATTTCTAAACTTTACTTCTCTCTCTAAGAAATTACTCTCTTCTGTCTCTAGAGATTTTACTCTCTTCTCTCTCTAGAAACTCTCTCTTCTCTCTCTAAAGGGTTTTCTTTGGAGCTTCTCTCTCTAGGGCAACAGTGTCTCGTGGAGTGATTGGAATCACTGAGGAAGTACGTTCTCATCTCCTTAGTTTTCTCGACTTAAGGTACGTAACCCTTCTGGCCTCCTTGACTTAGGTTTTTTGTATATTGCATGATGACCGACTTCCTTTCCGATTCCGAGCTTGGTAATAGTATCCCTGTATACTCCCCGACCCAAGGTTTAGTATTTTTTGATCTGAATCTTAGTATTAGTGTAGCTTTTGATGAACTTCCCGAACTAGAGCCCATAGATGATTTGCCTGAATCAAACTTAGACGATATGTCTGACCTTGAGTTCATAGATGACATGCCTGAGCTTGAGCTTGTAAATAATCTTTTGGAATTAGGACTTGTAGATAACCCTCATGTGCCGGCTGTTGTAGATAAACCCCCGGTGCAGGAGTATGTTTATGACCTTGTAAATGGGATCCAGTATCTAGACAATGCCATTCTACCCGAGGGTGCTACCATCCCGAGCGTAGTCCATGACCAGCACCTATTAGATGGTATCCCGATCCAGACCCCACCCCTGACCCCCGATGTAACACCCCAATAATTCTCCCTTTTTCCTGTGAAATATTTAATTGAAGATACGGAGAACTATTGACATGTTATCGCCACGTGTGAAAACGTTTTGGCTTATTCAGAATATTGCAGCGGTTAATGACTAAATCAAATAACAAAACTTTTAAGAAATCTATCAAAGAATTTAAAACCGTACAAGTTGGAACTAGCTTTGGCCCTTTATTAAAAACCGAGGATAAATATTTTGGCAAATTCACGAATCTTGAAAACTATTTTATCCAATTATGAAATACTAAAATTTTCAGAGAAACTTAAACAACAGTCAAGAAGTATAACATTGAACACTCCCATACCCAACGTTGCAATGCACATCTAAGCCATCAATCAACTGACATTCTGTGAAAAGTCGCTCCCATAATTTCAAATGAAAAGGATCATCACAGGTCCACAAAGAAGAAAATGTGGAAATACACAAAACACAAAACAGCCAATCAGAAAGCTGAGTACATACAACATACGGAGACGAGAAAACAAAGGACAAACTCCCCTAAACTAGACATACTAAGTTCGACACTGTTTAAAACAAAAGAACCCAATGTGGTGTTCATAACACTTACAATACTATACATATAAACTGATCCAACTCAGACAAACCATCAATTACAATTACTATAGTGCTTAATACAACACAATTCAAATCTTCAACTGCTTCTGTTACTAGATTGTACTGCAAAAGACTTACTCGCTCCAATATATAGACTCATACATTTATTACATTTGTTAGATTGAGCAACAGACAAGGCTGTCCAAAACCATGTTCACAATTTAGGAACACAACAGACACAAGTGTCATCAGACACAAGTTCCACAGAACCATGCTCCCCGCGAAAGGCCATAAAAACAGTAACAGATGGCGAACGGGCGACTGCCGTCACATAGTTAGATGAGATCTCAAACTAACCCATTGGATAAAATCCGTATAAATAGTAAGAGAGATGCGTTGATCAAACGGCTCTGAAGGAAGCGAATATAGTTCAGCACAACCCAAACCTGAATTGTCAATACTCTAGACGTGCAAGTCAGAGTTTTTGTCATTCGTGTTATATTTAAGCTGTTAATTATTGACAAGTTTATATGACTCACAAAACGAAACCACAATCACATGAATTTTTTAACACGAACCGTTACTTAATAATTAATAAACTGTTGGCACCAACTAACTCGTCATTAAGATTGAACACTTCCTAATCCAATTCATACACATGTCATGAACGAGTAATAAACACTCATGGAGTAGTTAAACTTGACCCACTTATTCATCTTGTATTATCAATTACTCATGGAACATTATATTGATTTCACTTAATTCCTGATAGACCAAACAATTAATTAAAAAATTGACTGTTGTCAACCTCATATCCAAAACTCATGATAATCAATTCCACAATATTCCTCAGTCCACAAATATAGAATGCTAAGACAATTAATTCATTTGTGAGTACAACAATCTTTAGATGTTTCCTACTCATGCTTTAAGTCATCAACATCTCAAACAACTTTAAAGATCAAGATCCGCAAGTAGTACGTACCTTGATAAGAAAACAATCCAGCTATGTTATTTTTCACTTCAACAATAATCAATGAGAATTTCCTCCTACAACCAAATAGAAATCAATTATATGATTCAATCACAAATTACGACAATACATATTCCTGAAACCCATAAAACTTAAAATAACCTAAAAAATGTTATAAAGATAACTTCAAGCTTATACAATAACCATTCATTTATTTCTTTAAAAACTTAAAAAGCATAATTTTAAACTGGTAAAATCACTTTGAATATTTTAATAACTCTGAAAATATCATAATTAACTTGTATTTTCGTGCCAATATTTTTAATAATTTTAATAACAAACATATTTTGTAAACGAAAATTGTCATCTGATGTAATAATTTATTAAAATACTAAAACTATAGAAAATTTATGAAATTTTATACAAGAGTGTATAATTGTATACAGAATATTCACACAATTTTTGTAAATTATAGATGAACGAAAAATTAATAAAATCAAAACCGAATCAGATTTACGAAAAACAGTCCATTCAAAAACGAAATTTATTCAAATGTAATATTACTTGGAATTCCTGAAATTTTTTCACAAAGTGTATAAATCATAGAGATCACTCGACAAAAATTTCGTAAATTATTGACAAACAGAAATAATTAAAATCAAAAACCGAACTGAAACGAAAACTATCGATTCAAAACGAAGATTTTTTTAAAATATTAAACTGCTTTGAAAATTCTGAAAATTTCAATTTTATTTATGAGAGAGATTCACCAAATTTATGTAATTTAGTTGATAAGAAAAAAAAAAAATAATATAAACTGAAACCTTATTTTTAAACCCTAATTTATAATTCAATGAATTTAAAATTTAATTGAAATATACATAAAACTCATAATGATGCAATTCATAATATATTATGCTTGAAGGAATTATTAAAAATTAGATCATAATAATTTAAGTTTAAAAGTCATAAGAAAGATTAAAAGAAGAGAAGAAGAAAGAAGAAGGGGGAAAGGGAGGACCGGCAACTGGCGGGTGGGTGGCCGGCGACGGCGGCAGCAGGGTCAACAACGATGACAGCAAGGCAGCGCATCATGCTTCTCTCTGTCTGTTCTTTTTTTTTGGCTTGATGAGGTTTACGTGAAAGAGATGAGGAAAAGAAAAAATAACATTTGTTGATTTAGGTTTTAGTTGATTATTTGAATACTCTTTTTTTTTAATTGGTTTTGGGATAAAAGAAAGATAATATTTCTATCATAAAATTAAAATTCAAATAAGAGATATATATATAATATATATATATATATATATATATATATATATAAATATAATATATATATATATATATATATATATATATATATATATATATAATATATTATAATATATATATAATATATATATATTATATATATATATGTAACAACTGAAATGTGTCTCCCCAATGAGTAATCCCCGTGATGAAACATACCCGGTCTGCGTTTGTTTCGACTCAGAAAAGATGCTTTGACTCACGAAAGTTGGAAATACGTGAGGTATACTCGGAACATTGAGAAAGGTCACATACAAGGCAAACATATTTTCTTTCGATTTTCCGATAAACTTAAAGTTTTTTCAACGAGTTACACTGGCGATTCTCATGCTTTTTGATTTTCAATATGTGCGTCAATTTTCTGAAATCGCCAGTATTTTTAATTATTTTTCTGATTTTTCTATGATTTTCTATGAATTTTGCAATGTTTAAATACGCGAATAGCAGAAAATACGTGAATAAAGTAGAAATCTCCGGAATACGTGAAACTTCAAGAAATTCTGGAACTCCTTGCTTGGAGAGTAGGTGTCTAGGTGCGTCGAATACAGGGAAATCACGAATAAATAGAGGAAATCAAATATTCGAGGTTTTTGGAAAATAATACAAATCATGAGGTATATACGCAGATGATGGCGTATTATACGCTCATCAGGAGCGTATATACGCTCCAATAGCTGCGTATATACGTCATTCATTGCATAAATAGATTTCGATTGCAAACCTTATGGAAGTGAAGCAGCGTAAATACGCTGAGGTGAGCGTATATCGCTCATCTTCACGTATATACGCAGGGTTTTTTGTGCTCGTTTTGCTCGTGCCTATAAATCCTCCCTTACCTTCACTTCAGACTTTCAATACACTTCACACGAGCACAATTCCCAACACCGTCACTTCTTCTCTCTAAAACACTCAACACAATTCGTTTTCGATTCAAAGCAATATCTTTTCGATTCAAAAGCGAAATAAGGGTATAAATTGAGATTACTCACCAAAACCTCTTTTCACTCTTTTTTAACTTCTTTTGTCTCTCTTATTCGATTAACCATTGTATGAGTTTTATTTCATTAAAAACTGTAGAAACTCGCTTCTCAATCGTTTCATGTAAATATGTAGGTTTTTCTTAACGTTTCAATGTTTTCATGTTTGGTTTTCAATCTTGTACAATTCTTTATTATACATATTATTATTGTCAATACTACGCGTTTGTTGTCTCAATTGCAATTCAATCGAAGGGCGATTCCGTTGAGTTTTATCTAAAATTGATTGTTTGCAGTGACAAGGTGAGGAGGATATACATACATATTATCATGCTATAACCTTGTTTTCATGTCTTGTATATATATATTTTCCACATTGTATATATTGTTTTAAACAGAACGGAATTTAATCGCTTGTCACTAAAGTCAGATAATCATGGACGACCGTTTTCTAAGCACCTTATTAACATTGACTAACAATCAAGTGATGCTTGTCGCATTGTAGAAGTTGTTTGTACATAAGCAACCACCTAGTAATTAGTGCGCTTTCGAAGTCAATTCAATGGCTTTTGAATTCAATTGTTATGATTAATGGACAACAATGAGACCGAGTAAGGGCCGTACATGCGGGCGAATTGGGTTACAGATCTGATTCGTACCATGTCCCGAACCCACACTTTGGTTACTGGACCTATCTTGGGGCCACTAGTTGCACAATGTTTCGGGCGGTCGGAATAACCTATATAGGCACGGTGGCGATCCCCCTCAATTCGACAAAACCCACGCATTCACATGCGGATTCCATGGCTCAACTCCATGACACTGAAGCTGAGGTCACGCCCCTCCTAAGGCGGGGCGAAGCCCTACAATATATATATATATATATATATATATATATATATATATATATATATATATGTATATATATATACCTCTTTATCACAAAATATAATTTAAATCAAAATAATGCTATTTAAATAAAAATATATATCTTTTTATAAGATAAATCGTAATATATTTATAAGGAAATATATTAATAAATTTTTGAAAATTACGGGGGATTACACCCGAACCTGAGGGAGAGGAGTTAGAGGGTGTTGCCCGACCTTGGGAGATCACTGTTTGTAGGAATGAAGGGAATGACTGTGCCCAGTTTCTTCGTAAATTTGTAGATAATACGGTAACTTATAAAATTGGCAGAATGGCTAGAGCTTCTACATCTGGTCAAGATGTCCCGGACAACGAGAGAGGACTGGGATCCTTCTTCATCGAGAGGCACTATCAGCAGCGGGTGCTGAAGGAACTGCATTTCTGGGAGAGTACTAAGTACTACCTTTCTCCTCCCTACCTGTACATTGCCCTGGAGTTTGATCAATCGATCATTACTCCTCCTCCGGGTACGGTGCGAAATTACCGAGGCCATTTGGAGATGGGTCTTTGGTTTCCACTTGACCCCTTCATCCCGGTCATATTAGATAGCTACAACCTTGCCCTTCACAACTCGATGCCCAATTCCATTGCCAACATAGTAGCCTTCCTATCTATGTGCAACTGGATGCAGAGKCCCCCAACCCTGACCTTGTTTCGAAACATTTTCAAACTATCCGAGTGTCAGGGAGAGCTTTATGGCCGAGGGTGGTGGATTTTCCAATGTCGGAAGCCATACAAGGTGTTGGGTAGGACTCGGTCGAGCTGGAAGGGCTTCCGCCGAGTGTTTTTGTTTGTATATAGGCCTACGGCCTAGGACTTTCCCTGGGTTAGGACACTTAACCGTCCTAACTTGGTTTTAAATTACAATGTTCCACCAATGAACATATCTGAGGGTGTGGTGGCCTTCTATTTTCTGAGGAAGAAACAATGGGCGAACAAGGAGCCTTACGCTCTTCCCGACCTGATCAAGGACTGGCTACCCGAGATTGACATCTTGTAGAACGAGCACTATTTGGCTATGTGCCTTTTGATCCAGAAGATGTCGCCCGATAGGGTCCTTCTTCGGGTTTCCCGATGCCTCAACCTTATCTTTCTTTCACAATCTATTTTACTCGTAAATGTGAACTTACTGACTTGTGTTATTAATGCAGAGGCTGGTAGATTTGGCAACCTTGAGATGGCCGGGATCATTGACGCAAAAGACTTCATGTTTGCTGGCCTGGCTGACGAGATGCAGGCGGGGAACCTCTCGATCCCTGATGCTCCTGATGTAAGTCTTTCGTTGTTACTTTCGATACTGAGCCATAACACTTTGCCACTTTGTTCTCTCCTTTTTTTTAACTCTGCTGCTTGGTTTGCAGAATCCGAAGAAGAAGGTATCTTTGGAGATGGAAGGGGTTCGGGAGAACGACCCGGAGCAGGAGCATCCCCCTGTTCCTCCCACCGGGCCTACTCTAGTGTATAACTTTGACAACTTTGATCCGAGCATCAACATTGATTCTACTATGGATGTTGGTATCGCATATCCGAGAAAAAGACAAAGAGTTATTGGCCCTGCAAGAAGAGAAGGCCGAGCTGCAGAAATGGAAAGATGAGCGCCTGGACCTCGACAAGGACTGCACTGCAGCAAGGGAGTTGGCCGAGAAGAGGAAGCGGACCATYGAGCGAAGAAATGCCACCATCGAGAGCTTGAACAAGTCTCTTGAGGATGAGAAGCAGAAGATCGCTGATGGTGGGAAGGCGATGGTAGATGCCTGGTTTGCGACTTCCGAGGGCCGTTAGTATAAGATCCAAATTGGTCGGGAGTCCTTCCAGACTGGTGTTGACCATGCTCTTGGGAAGCTGGAGTCTGCTTCCTCATTTGTCGTTCCCGGTCAGTGGCCTGCTATGCGCCAAAAATATGATGAGTTGCTGGCCCAAGAGCTTGCAGCTCTGCAGGACAGAAGGTCGAAGCGTGCTGCACATGCTCACCAAGAGGCTGTTGCAAACGCAGCTACAACTGCTACTGTTGCTGCTTCTACCACGACTGATGGTGCCACTGGTTCTTCTGGTTAGCCAATAGTCCAAGCAGCCCAGGGCTCGGCGCACTCTACTCAGGCCAAGGATCTGGAAGACGGACAAGAGCATTCTACAAGTTCCCTTGAGTAGCTTCCTCAACCTTTTATTTATTGCTTTTCTCTACTGGTCATGTTCTGACCAAAACTTGTAATAATTTGAATTTTTTTTTATATAAGTCTTATCAATCGGTGTAGATTCCCGACTTTTGTAACTGAATATTGAGTTCTTTCCAGCCACGCCTGGTATTATTTATGGAAATTTGACTTTCTGCTTCTTATTCCGAATGTCTATACTTGTTTTTGTTTTTTTTCGTTTCATCTTTGTCTTCAATTTCCGAACGTCAGTACTTGTAATTTCAACCATTTGCTAAGCTTTTCTTGAGTCTTCTCGAGGGTTGGTATGTCTACCTTTACCTTGGTGAAATGCCACCGAAGCATGTGTTATTTGCGTAGGTTGTCAACATTCCATGGCCGGAATAAATGCTTGCCTTCGGTATCCTCGAGCCCGTAGGTGCCAGGTCGAACCATCTCAGTTACCCGATAGGGGCCTTCCCAGTTAGGGTTGAGTTTGCCGAGCATGTTTTCTCGACCCGTTGCTTCAAATCTCCTTAACACCTAGTCTCCAACATGAATTTCCCGAGTTTTAACCCTTTGGTTGAAATACCTTGTGATTTTCTGTTTGTAAGTGATGGACTTCARTAATGTATTGCCTCGGGTCTCGGGTAACARGTCGAGATCGATCTTTTTGAACTCCTTATTTTTGTCATGATCATAGAAAGTGACCCGAGGGGAGGGTACCCCGACCTCAACTAACTGGTAGGACGGCTTCACTGCCATATACCAAGGAGAAAGATGTATGGCCAGTGGCTTCCTTGGATGTTGTCCGGGCTGATCACAGGACTTCGGGGAGTTCGTCGACCCAGGTGCCTTTTGATCCTTCCAGCTTGGTTTTGATTCCTCGTAGAATGACTTTGTTGGCAGCCTCGACCTGACCATTAGTTTGAGGCCTGTCAACTAAGGTTGCTCGGATGCTGGTGTCGAATCGAGCACAATACTCCTTAGTTGCTTCACTGACGAATTATCTTCCATTATCGGTAACAAGCACTCGTGGTATCCCGACCCAAGTGATAATATTTCTACAGATGAACAATTGAACCTGYTTCTCGGTGATGGTGGCCAAAGGTTCGACTTCTATCCACTTGGTGAAATAATCCACTGCAACGATGAGGAACTTCCTTTGCCCCGAGGCTTGTGGAAAGGTCCCCAACAGGTCCATGCCCCACTTGTCAAAGGGCAGAGTGGGTAGTATGGCTGAGAGTTGGTTGGCTGGTTGGTGAGGCATCGAGCCATTTTTTTTGGCATTTTTCACATTTTTGGACCAAGTCATGTGCTTCTTGCTTAAGGGTAGGCTAGTAATACCCAGCTCGAAGCACTTTTCCAGCCATTGTTCTTGCTCCCTGGTGACTTCCACAAGCTCCCTCATGGATTTCTCGAAGGATGTAGTCACCCTCATTGGGGGTGACGCATCGAAGCAATGGATGAGTATAGGACTTCTTGTATAGCTTGTCGATGTGCCACTCAAACCACCGAGCCTGAGTCTTTACCCTATCTGCTTGTTTATGATCCTTTGGAAGTTGTTCATCCCGTAGATACTTGATTAGCGGATCCATCCAAGTTGCCCCTCGATCTAGGACCATGGTGGATGGCTGGGCATTGATACTCGGCTCTTTGAGTACTTCCCAAGTGATGGTCCTAGGCTCCAGAGATTCAGCTGAACTTGCAAGCCTTGACAGGACATCTGCTTGGTGATTTTCGGACCTAGGGACGTGACTAATGGAGAACTGTTGGAATTTCTAGGAGAGCTCACTGACTTTGTTCAAGTACATTTTCATTCCATCTTGTTTAGCCTCGAATTCTCCGGTGATCTGACCGACCACAAACTAGGAGTCAAACTTCATTGTCAATGATTTAGCCCCTGTTGCTAAGCAGATCTGGATTCCGAGGATGACTGCTTCGTACTCAGTTTCATTGTTTGACGCAGAAAACCCGAACTTGACAGCATACCCCAATTTTTCACCCTGGTCAGTTTTGATGAGTATCTCGGCTCCGTTTCCTTCTTTCGTTGCGGAGCCATCAACTTACACCTCTTAGCTTGCAGATTCAACTGGTTGTGAAGGCCGATTGGTGCATTTCACTTTAAAATCGGCTAAGGCTTGTGCCTTGATAGCCCTCCTGGGCTCATATTCAAGTCCGTAGTCTGCCAGTTGATCAGACCATTCGGTCATCCGAGTGGAGTGGTTTCTGCCCACGATAACCTTCCTGATGGGTTGTCCGGTTAGGACCTTTATAGGATGAGCACGGAAGTAGGGCTTTAACTTTCTGCTRGCTATGACCAGAGTATAAACCAACTTCTCGACTTCTGAATATCGAGACTCGGCACCCCTGTAAGCGTGGCTCACAAAGTAGACGGGGTGCTGAGACTTGTCTCTTTCTGCAACCAAGACTGCGCTGAGGGCGTATTCTGAGATAGGCAAGTAAAGATAGAGTGGTTCTCCCGGCAAGGGTGACACCAGCTTCGGTATGGCAGATAGGTGTTGCTTGAGTTCTTAGAAAGCTGTTTCTGCTTCTTCATCCTAACTGAAGGTGGGTCTTTTGAGGGCTTTGAAGAAGGCAAGGCTCATATCAACCGATCGTGACAAGAACCGACCCAAGGCAGCCATGCAACCAGTGAGCCTTTGCACCTCTTTGACCGACCGAGGGGACTTTATGTTAATAATTGCTTGAATTTTGTCTAGGTTTGCTTCGATTCCTCTTTCATCTATGAGACCGAGGCACTTGCCTCCCCGAACACCGACGCACTTTTTGGGATTCAGTTTCATATTAAATTTTCTGAGGGATGAGAAGGCCTCTCTGAGATCTGAGACGTGATCTTCGAATTTTCTACTTTTGACTATCATGTCATCGACATATATCTCAACATTTCTACCGATTTGACCCTTGAAGATTTTGTCCACTAATCTTTGGTAGGTGGCTCCCGCATTCTTGAGGCCGAATGGCATCACTTTGTAACAAAAGACCCCTTGTTTGGTGATGAAAGCAGTGTGGGGTTGATCTTCTTCGGCCATCGGGATCTGATGGTACCCAGCCTTGGCATCTATGAAGCTGAATAAAGCATGACCGGCTGTTGAATCGACTAGGGCATCGAACTTTGGTAGCGGGTAGTCATCCTTCGGGCACGCTTTATTGAGATTAGTGAAGTCAACGCACATGCACCAGGTTCCATTCGGTTTCCTGACCAGTACTACATTGGCCAGCCAGTCCGAGTATTGACATTCCTGGATGAAGCCTACTTCGAGTAGCTTCTTGATTTCTGAGGCTGCAGCTTCGTTCCTCTGTTGCCCCTAATGTTTGAGCTTTTGCTTCACACTCCGATACCCATCCTTGATGCTGAGCTTATGCACCATGATCGAGGGGTCAATTTCGGGCATCTCCGTGGCAGAAAATGCGAAAACGTCACGAAATTCTTTTAAAGTGGAAACTATTTGTTCTCTAGTTTTAGGAGTGAGAGATTTCCCGACCCAGACAATGTGTTCCGGGTTGTCATCGATCTGAACT
The DNA here is from genome assembly GCA_008642245.1 of Bassia scoparia. Lineage (NCBI taxonomy): Eukaryota > Viridiplantae > Streptophyta > Magnoliopsida > Caryophyllales > Amaranthaceae > Bassia > Bassia scoparia. The sequence continues at coordinate 37,059 of SNQN01000331.1, read as the reverse complement.
TCTTTGTTGGCCTCTGTTGGCTGAGGCCAATTGTAGCGTTTGATATTCTCGCTGAGATATACATCTAGCCTGGTGAGGGCTTCCTTCTGAGGGGGATCCTTCCGCTTTTGTCCGACTGAAGGTTCACAATCAACATTGCGGAGACTATTCGCGTATCACTCTCTAGCTGAGCGCTAATTGCCATATAGCCGACCGACGGCTCCTGAATCAGCCTCGTATTGGAGTGGCAACTGATAGGTGGGGATTGACGCTTTTACCTTGTTGAGAGTAGGCCTGCCGACGATGATATTATAGGGGAGGTCCATGTCTACTATGGTGAAGAACACCTGAGCCAAGCGGGCTAGGTCCTTCTCCCCGATCCTGATAGGAAGTTTGATGATACCTTCTGGATATGTCCTCCTTCCGCCAAAGCCGACCAGGGGATGATCTGATGCGACTAGGTCAGACTTGGAGTACATAAATTTCTGCAGACAATCCCAAGTAATGATATCTGAGGAGCTTCCAGTATCAATGAGGACTCTCTTCACCCGAGCATTGGATACTTTGACTTCCACTACCAGGGGATCATCATGAAGTATAGCAATAGGTTTGGCCGAGTTGTCGTCAAAAACCATTGCTGGGCACTTGAGAGGCATCTCACCACCGACTTTCAACACTTGGTGGGTGAGATCCTCTAGGTGACGCTTCCGTCCCCGATTGCTAGGTCCGCCTGAAGCATGTCCGCCCGAGATCACATTAACAGTATGCATGGTTTCATTGCAAGCCTAAGGCCGGTCCTCTTTTCGTCGAGTATGGCTCTCTTCTCGGGTGTCCTTCTTCCTGAGGTACCAATTCAACTTACCTTCATTAGCAAGGTGGTCCAATGCTTGTTTCAGCTCTCTGCAATCTCGGGTGGTGTGCCCACACTCTCAATGGTATTCACACCAGAGATTTTTGTTTCGCTTGTTAGGTGTTGTCCTAACGGGCACGGGCTTTGGCAAGATGTACAGGGGCTTGATGTCGAGTAATATGTCCCTCCTGTTGGTGTTGTACCAAGGGTCATCTCCTCCATCCCTGAGTTTGGGCTTTTTGCCCTGAGCATGACCGTTGTCATTTCTATTATCATTAGCCTTCCTCTTGCCGTTTGCCGAGGGCTGATCATCATGCATATTGTTTATCTCCGAAGCCTGAATGTACTTCTGAGCAAGTTCTAGAGCTTCTGAGTATTTGGTGATACCCTCGATGATGAGGTCCTGTTTAAACCAGTTAGGTCTAAGGCCTGACACGAGGGCTGAGAAAGCAACATTGTCCTCCAGATTCGAAATGCCTAGGGATTCAGCATTGAATCGCTTGATGTAGCTAGACAGTCCTTTAATTTTTCCTTGTTTCATGCTCATTAAATGAAACTAGTTTTCTTGTGGCGTTTGCCAGCGATAAATTGTTGTTTAAATAGAGCTTCTAACACAGTGAAATTGGTAATCCAACCAGATGACAATTCACTAAACCAAGTTAGAGTGATACCTTTAAGTGTGGTTGGAAAGAACCGACACCATCACAACAAGAAAAAGTCGCACGGGCGACCGCGTTTAGCGACCGATTTTCGGTCGCTAACCGTGGTCGCTTTTTCCTTCGTCGCTAAAATTTTTTAKCGACCGAAATTCGGTCGCTAATCAATTAGCGACCGATTTAGCGACCGAAAACACGACTGACAAATTGGAGTTAAATTCGACGTGAAAAAAATTAGCGATCGAATAATCGGTCGCTAACCCTKTAATAAACAAAGGAGCTTCAAAGGCCCCAAATCCGCCAAAAGATAGGGTTTTGTGACCGATTTATCGGTCGCTAATAGCGACCGATTTTAATATCGGTCGCTAATAGCGACCGATAATTCGGTCGCTAATAGCGACCGATAATTCGGTCGCTAATTATTTCCGACCGTTTTCGGTCGGTAACGGTCGCTATTAACGACCAATTTAAAATTGGTAGCTAAATTCGGTCGCCCGTATGCAAATTTCTAGTAGTGCATGACGCCTCACATCCGGTCTGTACGACCATCTGAGTTTTGAAAGCCGCCATATGATCCTTAGGGTCAGTCGTCCCATCGAACGTTTCGATTGTGGGCACCTTCACCTTCTTTGGATCCTCAGTATCCATAATCTCCCTGCTGAATGGTGTCCTATGGATGAGGGTTTGGGCTGGCTGTCTGACCCGAGTGCCCTCTCCGGACAGTCTGACTGACTCAGAGCGAGTGCTATCCGCATGGCCGCGAGACCTGGATGGCTGTTGCCAATGTGACCGACTGGTAGCCTCGTGCTGGGACCGGTTAGGTCGGGCAGAGGGTCGCCCGAGTCTCCTCGATGAGGGGAGACCCGAGGCTGTGCTGCAGCTACTTCACCTTGGCTTCAGTGATTGTTGATGATCGTGCGAGCATCCATACTGTCTCGCCTTGTTTCCTCAATGATGAGGCGGGCATCCGCCAGAGGTGGTTGGTTAGAGCGGCTGGCCTGAGGGGCTTCTTCCCTCCTCTTGGATGGAGCGGGCTGAACCTCACTGGGGGCACTCCGATGGGAGTTTCCCCTCGAAGGAGAGGTAAAGCGGAAAGGACCTGGGTCATCGGAGAGACAGGCCGACCCCGAGATGGTGGCCGCTGGCCGGTACTGCACGTGGGCTGAGGATTGGTCCCTGCCTGCGGGACCTTCTCCAACTGCTTGGTGAGGAGGCTCACCTTCTCTAATAAAGCGTTGAGCTCCTGCCTGGTGACCGGGTCACACTAGTAGAAAAAGAGACAAAAGCTGCACCTCAAAAGCTGCGGTTATATAAAAACCGCAGCATTTTAGAGTTAAAAGCTGCCGTTTTTTAAATAACCGCAACATTGAACCCATCTTAGAGGGCAAAAATATGGAAAAATCACAAAAGCTGCGTTTTTTTGAATAAATCGCAGCTTTTGTCTATATTAAAAAAAATCAAAATTAAAACTAAAGCTCGACCCAATAACATGAACCTTGTCAAAAGCTCGGCCCAATAACACGAGCCTTGTCCTTTAAATCTGAACTAAACCCTAATTCACTTTCATTCTTTCATTCCCCCCTACGCCTCACTCTCTCTCCTCTCTTTCGTTCTCCCCCCCTCTCTCTCTCCTTTCTTTTATCAACAACCAACAAGCTCACCTCGCCACCGACGGCGAACTTACCCCACCCACCACGGATCTCACCCCACGCCCACGAACCCAGATCGGCCTCCCCTCTCTCCTCGCCACGAACCCAGATCCCCGCCTCTGTTCTCCTCTCCTTTCGCCGCAACACACCATGAAATCCACCACGATACTCATCGCAACACAACCGTTATTTAATGGGTTTGTTTCTTTTTATTTTATGCTTTCTCGGTTTTGGTCGAATTTTATTTTAAGGTTTTCACCTTTTTTTTTGTAAATTTGATGTTGTTGCTGAATTTTTCGACCTCTGTATATATTTAGTGTTTGTGAAATTTTTTTTGTGGGTTTGTGTATAAATTAGGAATTTTCTGGAAAATCATTTTTATTTTCTCAGTTTTCTAATTTTTTATAACGTCAAATAATTTCTTTCTACGAAGGTGAGATCTGCGTTTTTTTGTTTTTTTTCTGTTTCGATTTTTTCGGCTTTGATTTTTAGGGTTTGTTTCTCGTTTTTTTTAATCTTTGCCGTTTTTCATTTTCTCGTTTTTTTTTAAATTTCAGGGTTTATGCTGCGATTTAATTGAGGATTTGAAGATGGCAAGATGATATGGTTTGAAGGTCTCAAGATGAAGATGTTATTTTGAAGATCTAGTTGTTTARTGTTCAATTTTCAATTTTGTTACTGGATTTCTCCAAGAATTTTAGTGTGTAGTATTTATAAAATTTCTTTTGTAATTTTTAATGTAATAATCATTCACCAAATCAATATATATTTAATTTTTTATTATTATTGTGATTTATATGAATTTGTGGTTTATGCTTCTGAATCTTATAAAAAGAAAACGCTATTACTGTGAGCATAATTTTCGTGAAAAAAATAAAAACAATGGAAGCTGCTGTTACTGTGAGCATAATATTTCATGAAAAAAATAAAAAAATGAAAGCTACAATAGTTGCGGTTTTTTGGGTTGAAACCGTAGCATTTGATGTATCAAAAGCTGCGGTTRGGCCTTAAAAACCGTAGCTTTTGATGTCAAAAACTGCGGTTTTTAAGGCCCAACCGCAGTTTTTGATACATCAAATACTTTGGTTTTTGAACCGCAGCTTTTGTAATTTACTCAAAAGCTGCACCCTCAAAAGTTGTGGTTCAAAACTGCAGCTTTTAAGCCCTAATTAACCGCATCTTTTGTCTCTTTTTCTACTAGTGTCACTTGGCTGAGGATGGCGATTGGGCGAGGGACGGTTGGTCCTGACTCCCCCGGCCACAGCTCCCGAATCACGTGGTGCTGAAGAGGCAGTGTCCCCCTCCTGGGGATTGGACTGCCCTCTTCCCTTGCCTGGCTGATCGATTGTAGGCTGAACATCACGGGCACCATAACGCGTACTCGCCATGGCTTGTTTGTCTTCCCCACAGACGGCGCCAATCTGTTCCTGTTCAGGGAACTTAACAAAGAAAACGACAAGATAACAAGGTGAAAAAGTAACTGGGGATGACAGTTGGCACGTATGTGTCTCCGTCTACGTCCTCTGGCTAACCTACAAAACAAGCAAAGGTGACTGGCCCGGGGGGTTGACCCAGGAAAGCCCCTCTGATGCTTAAGTCAGCAAGGAGACTTCCAAAACTGAAGGTCAAGCAAGCTAGAAATTAGCACTAGACTGTAGTTGGTGGGTTCAGAATTAGATACCTGGAATAGGCTCACCAACTCCTTTTTTTATAGGGTTTGGTTCGGTTGTGCTTGGTTATTCTCCAATGTGGGACAAGTATTATATTCGAGCAATGCGGGACAAAAGTACAACGATTTACTGTGACTTTGTCAGAGTGTCTTTTTGACTGTTATTGTACGAACTTACCCTTTTTGGGTTCCCCTATTACGTGGTTGTGTGGGGCCCACATGCTTCCCAAGCACTTAACGGGGCCCAGTAGATTCCACGTGGTGCCTAGTAATTGGGTAGAGACACATTGTATATGAATGGATATTATTTTCACGTTTCAAGTCATTAGGGTGATACAATTTATAATGAAGGTGGTGGAATCTATCTAATAACTTATACTAAATCAATTCCAACTAACTCATTTTTCCCTCCCACATTTCCCARATTTTTGACCCAAATATTGTTGTAAAGACTTAAAATTATGGCTTTGCTTCGCATTAGAAGATAATTACCTAGGTACCGTCCACGTAGGATTGGTACCTTGATTTATTTATTTATTATTTTTATTTGAAAATCAGGCAAAAACGCTACTTGAAATAGCGATTTTGTTGGGTTAGTAAAAAAAACAAAAACCTCCCCAAATAATTATTCGATTCCGCTTTGCTAAACTTAAAAAAGCTTCGCCACCATACACACCACACCACCGTCTATTTTCTTCTACCCCTCATCCGTGCTCAGCGATTGCAAACGCCGCCGCCGTCCTTGATTTACTATCATCGAGTCGTCGGTTCTAAGAGGTATGTTTCAATTTACCCTAAATTGCCCCAAAAAAAAAATGATTCTTTAATTGTAATGCACATAATTAATCAACTCTCTTGATGAATTATGTTTTGTTATTTGTTGGGGTTTTGAAATTTATCTTCAATTTTTTCGTATTCTTTGTGGTTTAATTGAAATTCGAAAACCCTAAGTTTTTAATTTATTAGTTTTTATGTTTAATATGCTCCTACTTATTGTGGTGATTGTTGCTGCTTCTCTTGTTTTTTTAATTGCAATTGTAAGTGCTCATTAATAATTATGGGGATATATTATTGGTTCTCTTGGTGAATTATTATGTTGCTTTTCTTGTTGAAAATTCAGATATAGTAATTGTTTCATTGTGAGCTTTAAATTTATACATTTTGTTGTGTCAATGTGTTTGTTAGAACATAAAAACTTCAAAATTTTCTATTTTGTGTTGTTGGGGCGGAGACATTATTGGAAGTAATGGAGATGTCACATATATTAGTGGTGAGAAGAAGTTTATGTTTGTGAATTCCACTAACAATGAACTACTTGCAAGTATTGGTGGCAATACAAGCAATTGTAGGTTGTGATCACACTCTTGTTAACATCAAAATTCGAATGAAGTATCCCTTGGATGTGAATTTATTTGCTCCAATTCCATTATATGATGACAATGCATCGAAGGCGATGTGGATTGTAATTTCTCAAACTTCTTCCAATGTAGTGCAATGGTACATTGAACTAGTGCGAAAGGAACCATCTTCCCAAATCCGGACTATTGTGAGCTCCAATCCTCTCCTAGATTCAACTTTGACCTCCAATTTGCCTCTAACTTGCTTTCTCAAAACCGGACTAAGTGGGATTGTTGGTAAAGAAGAAGAAATCTGTTGCAATTTACAGTAGAAAACGCTACTCCAAGTAGTTATTTCCTAGTATAAAACGCTACTTTGTGTAGCGACTTACAGGTTATCGCTACTTGGAGTAGCGATTTACAACATTTCCTATAACTATGACCTATTGCACGCAGGTCCATTTCAGATAATCCAATTCTACCTTTGACATTGTTTAGCCCCTATGAATCGATCCCAAGATCTCCTGATTCCAAGATGAAAGTTTTAATCACTTAAGCAACCCCTCACACTTTATCGGGGTGATACTATTATCAGTGGCAGACCTGGTCTTTGTCTTGGTGGGACAAATGACTCATCAGTCGGTCCAAACAATTTTTTTAAAAAAATTTAACAGAGAATTAAAATTGGTTAAATATACATTTCTTTTGAAATTTTAATGAATGGGAGCCCACCAAAAGCCTTGATAGGTCAAGGGTTCGATACCCTTTTCTTTTGTTTTGGTTTTTCATGTTCTTTTATTTTCCTTTTCTAACTCAAACATCACTTTAAGTTACCTACTTGGAATATGAGTAGTTCCCACTTGCCACTTATAATGGATTGGTTTTCATAGATATTTATTTGCTGAAATGTTCTATCATTTTGAAACTTAAATTGGACTACTTATGAGTTATTACAAACACAAATTAAAAAATGCAAAAAAATTAAAAATAATGAAAAATCTCCCACTTAGAAAAAATGCTCAACTTTATCTATTGATTTAGTTTTAACCTGCTAGGATATGTTGGTACTAATTTTTTTATTGTATTAAATTATTTAAAGTATCTAAATGTATATAGTAATACAATTGAAAGACAAACTACAAAATAGCATGGGAGATTAAATATAGTTAATGATTGTTTGTTTACTTATTTGTAGAATGATTTATTTATGAATGTTAGCATGGAAGATATCATGAATCGATAATAAAATATGAGAACTCGTCGAGTTTTGTTGTAATAACATTATTTTAGTAATACTATTTAGTTGTATTATTTAAAATTTTAGTTGTATTTTGTACTCTTTTAATATTTGGATGCACTTTGTAAAATTATTATTTGATTAAAAAAATATTACATGTTCAGAAGTTCTTGTATGCATCAGATGCGCAATAAATATATTGTGCACCAAACATATAGTGACCCTTTACTAGTGACCCATTATTCACTTCATATCAATATAGTGATAATAATAGGGGTCACTATAGTGATCAAAAGAATTACCATATTGATCAAAATGGTCACTCTAATCATGTGGTGCACAATAAATTTATTGTGCATCCGATACACCTATTATTTTGCCTTGCATGTTTGCTTATCAATGCTGACTCACCAGACGAAAAATCCTAAGTCCGCCACTGACTATTATGGTTGTTGTTGTTATTATTAGGAAAAATGGAATTAAATAATCCAAACTTTAGGCCTTCCGCTCAAAATAATCCCAACTCAGGTTTATTTCATAATAATCCTTATTTGTTACCCTATCTTCTCAAAACAATCTTTTTGACCTTTAACCTGTTAACCAGGTAAAATTATTCTTTTTCCTTTTTTTTGTTTTAAAACTCCTAAATTATCCACCATTCAACCCTCACCACCACCATAACTCCACCCTCCATAATCAACCACCACCGCACCCTCTCACTCCCTGCCACAACCACAATCAACCCCGGCCGCCCTCGCACCCCAATCTCGCAGCACACAACCGTCAATCACCCCATCATCACCTCCCCCATTCTCTTTCTTTCAAACACACCAATACCACCCCGCCATCACGAAACCACCCCAATCACACCAACACCACAACCCGTAACCCACCACCACCACAACTCGCGACCTAACACCACCAAAAGAACTCGCGACCCAACAACCACCAACAACCCGCGATCTATCCAATATCCACCCAGCGAACGCGACCCACCCATCACGATTTAACCACCAACAAACGCGATTATGTTGGCGTTGTTCGATTGTTTAGTATGATGGCGGCGATTCAGTGGTTGTGGTTATTTGGCGGTGTGTGCTAGTTATTTGGTGGTCGGGGTGGTGTTTAATTGGGTTTTGGGTTGCGGGAATGGTGTTTCATGGTGGCTGCGTTGTTAGGTGGTTGCGGCTGTGGTGTTGTAAGATGGGAATGGTGTTTCGTGGTGCGAGGAGGGTGCGGTTGTAGCTTGGTGTGGGTGGTGGTTATGGCAGGGGCTGGTGGTTGAAGGAGTAAATGAACAATAACGTTCATATTGTAAATGCAAAGAAGAAGGGAAAAAAAAAAGAAAAAGAAAGGAGGAAACCGGTTAAAACCTTCTCCAGCAGGTTAACAATTGATAAAGGCTCGTTAATAGAAGATTAGGGGTTAAAATAGTATTATTAAAAAATAAATCACAGATCAGATTAATTTGAGAAAAGATGCAAAAGTTGGGATTATTAAATTTCATTTTTCCTTATTATTAATACTAAATTATTAATTAAGTATCCTATTATACGTGTCTGGGTTAAATTTACGCGGCACTTGTCAAGCAAATTGATTAATTGATTGCATAATCTAGTAAATAATAAAACAAGCTCTTTATTTAATTAAAAATCTAGCTGTAAAACGTGACACCAGCTTATGAAATGTTTAGAATACCTGCCACATGTTCCAAGGATGAAGTTGCTGCATGTTAGCAACTAACTCCCTTCAATCATGCAACACACCAACTTAAAATTATCAAACAAATTGATAATTAATATATTTAATTAATACTAGCTATGACAATTTTCAACTTCCTATTAAGATAATACTCCTCGCCTCTTTTTTCTCTCTTCTCCCCCTTTCCTCTAAGGTTCTAGTTTTCTAGTTTTAGTTGGAAACTAGTTTTTCGACCCGGCAAAGCCCCGGGTTATTAGATAAATTCACCAACTTTAAACATAACTTTTGTAAAATAAATTAATTATAGTATAAATTGTAATTTTATTGAAATAGATTTAAACTTAATAGAAAAGTATTCCAAACTTGCAATTAACATACAAATTTGTTATTTATTTGAGAGAACATAAACATTAACCATAATTTATTTTTGAAATGTTATAAATTGAGCTAAAGTGATACATCTACATCAATAAATTATTTTTCATTAGGACTAAAAATCAAATCGATAATGGGTATGTTTGGAAAAACTAGCGGTAGAGGTAGCTGTTAGCGGTAGAGGTAGATGTCAGCGGTAACGGATAGATGTAGCTGTCGACTAGTAGCGGTTGAAGTTGATTATAATTTGTTAGTGTTTGGCAAAATAAGTAGCGGTTGAAGTAGTGTACTATTAAAAATGTTATAATTATAAGAGTAAATTGTAGCGTTTGAGAAAAGCTACTTCGGAAAGCTACCATTAGTAGCTTTTGCAAAACTCTACCTCAAACGCTACAAGCTACTATGAAACGCTACTCATCCAAACACTGCTATTTAGATTTAATAGAGTTTTGACTTGGTCAAAACTCTAAAAGCTACCCTATAAGCTACATCCAAACACACCCAATGACAATTGATCAATTTATGAATATTTGTCACTTAATTTGCTCATTGTCACACGCATGTAATTTGCTCAAAATTGATTTATTGTTTTATTTTGTTTTTGCCTCTTATTTTTTGTAAGAAGTACTATGTATATTATCATTTATTTTAATCGATGTTGTGAAAGAAGTAAGTGACACATGGTGTATAGATTTTATTAGTAATCCTTTTATTTTAATATGTCTATCATTTATAATTTATTATATGCATGACAAATATAAACTGACAGAGTATAACACATGTCCTAATTATTGGCATATGAATTTTTAATGTTCAAATATTGATAGTTATAGGAAAAATGTGGAGATAAAGAAAACAAATAAAAAATTTTCGAGAACTAAAAATGAGAAAGAGAAATGAATACAATATTAGCAAAGAACGTTGCAAAAAGTGGATATTATAACGAATGACAATTTTATCTACAATTTTTTTTGCTAAAGTAGACAACTATCACAAAATTTAAGAACAACAATTTTAGATGATCTGAGTACATAGAAAAGGAGAAGATGACTTAAAAAATCTAATGGAAATTGAGTGAGAGAATACATAATTAATGAGTGTGAAATTCTATTTTAAGAAATAAAGAAGATGAAATAAAAAGATGGGGGAAGTTAATGTGAGAATGAAAGGAAAAAGGAATTTGAAGAGATCGATTATATAACTTGGCAAATTGATGTGAGAAAGTATGAGAGAAGATATTGGAGGGAGGTGTCATGTGTCACATATATGTTTGGGGTGAGAGTTTTAATATAATAGGTATAGATAGTCTAATTTTTTTTTTTTTTAAAAAAGACTATTTTTAACCATTTTTGTTCTATTTTTTTGTTTTTGTTTTTGTTTTGTTTTGTCCTTTTATTGTTGAGACTTGAGAGTTTTTCTAAGTCAATAATGTACTATGGAATGAAAAAAAAGTCAAGTAAATAGTAATGTCAGAATGAATCATTCTTTCAATTTTAATTCTCTCTCAAACACTGCATTCTAGACAAAATGATGTAGGGATTTCATACTTTCTTTATAGAATCTTTTTCTAGTTTATTTTCTTAGTTTTGATTCAATTTATTGTCTACGTTTAGAGTCGTTTTCATTTCTTTTTATAACCCTCTAACAGTCGCTTTTAGCGTTTTTATCCTCTTTTCTCCTATGCTTTGATCGATTTTTGCAAGTACTCATTCGATATCAAATGGTTAGAGTTGTATTGGCACTTTTGAGATTGTTCGAGGCTTGAAATTATGGTCTGTGTCACCTTTGGTGAAGCCTTAGAGCTATTTGGAATTTTGGACATTTTTGAATGTCCTAAAAAATTTCAATGGACCATAACTTTCAACAAAATTATTATTTTGACTTGATTTCAATTGAAGGTGAAAGATTGTCTCGATAGTTTCAAAACGAATGGACATATGCTTGATTATGATAAGAAACGAAGAAGTCATGGTTGTTTCTGTTATTGATCGTAGTGCAATTTGGAGTAGCACCTAGTTACGTACGCTACTTTTTCATAGCTTCTGGTAGCACCCCCCCCCCCCCAACACACACACATCCAATCGTATATTATATGAGTAGTAGTTGTAGTTTTATTTCTTCTTAGTTTTATATTTGCATTCACACACTATTTATCATCTTCAAGTTTGATTTTCTTTCTCTTTGGTGCTTTTGTACTTGGAATTCTTAACTCAAACTCCATACTTAATGTTGTAGCAAGTGTATCGTGCTATGCCACAATATTTCCTATGAACTTTCAAGGTTGAGAGGGGGAGGCTTCCCATCAATGTTACTTTGGGAGAGTTGACCTTGTTGAAACGTTGCGGTGAGAACGTAGCACTTCCTCCTAAGTAAAGGTGATTCGTAGCAAAGTTGTTGTCTTTAGCACTCATGTACGCGCTAAGCCTCCTTAGCACCTACACAAAGGAGAATAATCCTTTCAAAATTATCTCCTCTCCGATACTTAAGTAAGTACTGGTACGGAATAAGTGCTATGAGATTAGAAAGAGAAAGTAGAGAGATAAGTTCTCAAGTAGTTAGTTGGTGAATGAATTCAAATGTATGAGATCGTGTGTAATAAACGAGCTTCTTTGGGTATTTATAGGTGTTTTACCTTGCTTACCCTTGGAAGCTTGGATGTGTGACATTTGTCACTCATCCACACCTTTGTTTACCCGTTTCTACAATTTCGATGTATGGATACTTGATTCTCATTCTGTTTCTGATGAGATTGGCTTGTGGCTATGGAACCCTTGTCCCTTAGGATCATTTGATCCAATCTGGAGCCGACGTGTGGCATGTGGGACAACACTCAAGCTCTAGTAACTATTCTCTATCTCTTGCACTAATTTATTAAAGTTTTTGTGAGTATTTGTCATAATTTATTGTTGGAAAATGTGAAACTTAGCCCTGGGGGCTGGGGCTATGTTCAAGAAGCTTAAAATAGAAAGAAAAAATCACATCAAACATTTATTGTCTTGAATGTTGTGTAATTTTTCTTAAACTTCTAAATTATTTCCATTTTAAGAAATGGATTTAATGCTTAAATATAGCCCTTGCTTGTTTTATATTGTCCTTTATTGTTTTATATTATAAACACTTGATTATGTTGYTGATCATGTTTGTAGTTGTTATTCTCATATTTTAATGCTTTGCTTTCTATTTTCTTATTCATTCCTATTAATTAGTCTAATCACTATGTAACCTTCATAATTACTCCCTCGCTCCATCCCCTTTGGTTTGTCATGTTTTTTTGAGATTGAATTCCTAAATGTTCTTATTTAAAATTTATCCTATTCTATCTAAGAGGGTTGGAAACCCTTAGGATCAACCAAACATTCTCCATTTTTTAAAACTTCAACTTTATCCACCTTTTCTATAGTAAATTGAGCCATATTTATTATTTTTCTTCCATCAAATTAACTAAAAGTTTAACCATAATCTAATTAAATACTCCCCAAAATTCACTTTCCAACACATATTTATTACCTTTTCCCATTATACTAAATAGAAAATACAATTACTTACTTTTCAAATAAGTACCTTATGAAAAACCACATCTATTAATTAAAAATTCATTTTTCTTAATTCTTCCCCGATTCCAAACAAGAGAAACAAAAAGGAATAAAGGGTGTAGTTGTTTAATTTACTTGTTAGTAGGCTTTATATATGATTCTTAATACTTCATATGTTATTTAGTAGTATGGTTTATGAGTAGTTGTTTCTAGGGTCTGGTGAAATACTCTTATTTCACCATATCCTTTGTTTGCTTCCTTGTCTCGTCTTCCCTCAGCTTGTCTTCGGCTTGATATGTAACACTTGGTGATGTCATGTTTAGCTAGGAGGAGTTTATGCAGTTATGCTAATGGCTATAATTGATCATCATAGTTGTTTTACTTATTTCACCTACAAAGGAACGAGAGTTGAAGTTTGAGCGATGACTCCATCTGGCTAAATTAGTGACAAAACGATGTGAATAGGGACTGGAACTAAGTGATGTCACTAGCTTTCGTTATTTTGATCTTAAGAATAATCTTACACTTAAGCCATGAGAATAGGTCTTAAGAAGTATGTGCAATTCTCCTTACTAGATTGAGAGAGGAGTTTAAGGATCTTAGAGAGTCTTCCCTTGTCGATCCTCCTTTAATACATGACTCGAACTTGTATTCGTTGTATAGTTGATTTGAGTCTATRCACCCTATCCCTAATGTTTTAGTTATAAGTTTGTTCCTCCCATATTAATAGTGTTTGTGACAACACTCTTAATATTGTGCATTGCTTAACTTGTCGGTTCGATAACTAGACAATGCTGAACACGTTTTCCCTATGGGTTCGACTCTTATTACTTGTCCTTGCTAGTAATATAGTGAGACTAAGTTAGGTTTTATCTTTGTTAGTCACAACGACAGACTATCAAACACATATTCATTTACAATTTCAATTTCATTTCCAATTCAAATTTAATTTAAGGTATTGAAGGTTGATTTTAAAGGGTTTTGTTATATAAATTATAAAGCTTTACTCATAATTTTCACCTCTTCAATTTCTCTCGTTATTCACTTCTAATAAATATGTAAATAATTATTAAATTTCAATTAAGTAAGTACTCCCTCCATTTTTTATTAGATGTTCCATACCAATTTGACACGATATTTAGAGTTGTTGATTGACTTAGATAAATAGATGAGTAAGTTAGGTAAAAATGTTGAGTAAGTTAGGTAAAAGAGTAAGTATGTGAATGAATATTTTTGGAAAAATATAATTTTGGGTTAAATAGATTGGGTAAAGTAATGAAAGTTAACTTTAGGAAAGAGTAATTCATTAATGTTAGGGTAACTAAAGTAGGTAAAAAGTAAAAAAGTTATTTTTAGATTGATTTSAAACAACTAATTGAAAACATCCCAAAATGAAAAGTGGAACAACTAATAAAAAACGGAGGGAGTAAATAATAATGGAGCACAAATTGAGCGCCCCTCTCCTCTCTCCTCTCCCTTCTCTCCCTAAAACTCTAGCCTCCATTAAAATTTTCAAAGGGGCTTTCATCGATTTTTATCGATGGAATGAAAGCCCCAAACTATTTTTTTTTTGTATTTATTGTTTAGTTTATTCGAGCTTCGTCTTGTACGAATAATACTTCTGTTGAACCCTAAGTTTTGATGAATTGCACTCCAAACCAACAAAGCAAACTCTATGCATTATTGTTTAACATATGTGTTTAGTGTTGTGTCTTAAAGAATCCAAACTTTAAGAAATCTTAATGGATCGAAGACATCCTTAGGAGATGGAAGGAATTCCTGTGATTAGTAGAAGCTTTGAAAGAACTCAAGGAAAAAGTTCAAGATCAAGGAAGGTTGAGTTTCTTTGGAAAAGATGACTCGACAAGATCAAGGAAGGTTGAGTTTCTTGGAAAATATGACTCGACATTGTGGTACAATAGATTTAGGGTTTATAGATTTATTTGTACTGCTTGGCATTAAGATATGAAATAATTGCTCAAAGAATAAATGGAAATAATATTAAAGATTGTGATTTATTTTATTAAAGAATTTTATTCCGTTATTTTATATAAGGATATCTTTTAAATAAAGGCCTAAGATAATTGTATATAGATTAGAATAAAAATCTTTTTATAAAATATTAAAGATTATTTTTCTGTTGAAATAATTCTTAAAAACCTTATACTATGTCTTTTGTTATAAAACATTTTTATCTTTAATAAATATCTCGTGTGTTTCTTTAATGAGTTCCTTAAAAATAGGAAAGTTAGTTACGGAGTACAAGGTAAAACGTGTGTTACTGGTTTTATTTATCCAACTAACTTGAGATTTTTAAGGATAATAAACGGCTAAAAAAGAAAGAGTGAGATTGTGGGTTATTGAACTTGGTAGTCAAGTTCCACTACAAGCATCACTCCTACAAAAAGGGGAGTAATGTAGTAGTGGACTACTGCTTTGTTTCAACGCTTATTGATCTCTCTATAAATACATTAAGTTGGTAATTAATCAAACACACTTGAGCAAATAATTCAATCAGAGCTATTATTTTCATATTRTTGCCAAGCATTTAGGTTATTGTTTATTGAGTTGTAAAGTGCTTCTTTCTGCGTATTGAAGCGAGGGGTTGTGAGTTTCATAGCTGAGGGATTTCAAGGGAAATCGAGAGTTAGAGGGTTCAAGAAGTTCAGTGTGAACTGAGAACGAGGGTTCAAGAAGTTCCTAGGGAACTGAGAACGAGGGTCTTAGATTGTATTTAGGTGTTGCATCCTAATATAATATAGACGAAGTCTTGTGTTGCATCAGGCCACAGTTTTCMTCTCTTGGCGTTTGTCTTGAGAGTTTGTGTTGGAAAATTTCTAGTCTCGAATTCCTTAGTTTAAAGTTCCTTTGATTCCGCAAAAAGTGCTCAAGTTCCTCCAATAAATTTCACCCCCCTCTTGTATTATTCAGTCGATCCAACAATTGGTATCAGAGCTAAGTTCCTTGTAGCTATCAGGCAACCCTGTGAAGGAACTGAACATGAATAGCTAGTTGGAAAAGATGAATCAACGCGAGAAACTGGAGGAAGGATATTCCACTCAACGTCCTCCCATGTTCAATGGGAAATTGTATTCATATTGGAAGAATAGAATGGAGATTTTCATGAAAGCAGAGAACTACTAGGTATGGAGAGTAATTGAGGTCGGTGATTTTGAAATTACTAAAACCGTTAACAATGAGGTAGTTCCTACTCCTATGTCTGAATATGAAAAAGAAGATTTGAATAAATTAGAGTTAAATGCTCTTACTGTAAAACTTCTTCATTGTGGTCTTGGACCCCATGAACACAATCGTGTCATGGGATGCAAGAACGCAAAGGAGATTTGAGATTTGTTAAAAATTACTCATGAAGGAACTAATGAAGTCAAACGTTCTAAAATAGACTTGGTAATGTCTAAATACGAACGGTTTGAAATGGAACCTAAGGAAACCATTCAAGATATGTTTAATTACTAGATTCACTAATATTACTAATGAATTGGTTTCTCTTGGCAAGCACATCCCTACTGATGAATATGTTAGGAAGATTCTTCGAAGTCTTCCTCAAGATGAAAGACGGAGGGCTAAGGTAACCACACTCCAAGAAACTAAGAACTTCACCAAGTTCAATATAGAACAATTGGCTGGATCTCTCATGACTCATGAGATTTACATTGGATCCAATTCAAGTGAGCTTAACAAAGGTAAGAATTTATCATTGAAAGCTGAGGAATCCGAAGAATCTGAGGTAGATGAAGAAGATGTTGCCATGTTGGTAAGGAAATTTAAGAAAATGTTTAAATCTAACAATACTCTAAGAACTTTGTCAAGAAAGCAGGTACATCAAAGAATGATCAGCCATGTCATAGATGTGGTGCGAGTGATCATTGGGTGAAAAACTGTCCCCTGAATCCTGACAAAGAAAAGGTTAAAACGAAGAGCTACGACAAGGGTGCAAGGAACTTCAACAAATCAGACATTAGGAAGGCCATGATTGCTGCATGGGGAGAATCCGATAGTGATGAAGATGAAGAGTCCCCTGAGGAAGAAATTGCTCATCTTTGTCTTATGGCCAAGAATGATGATGAATCAAAAGAAAAAGATGTATATCCTGATCCTAAGAAGTTACTTTCTCAAAACAAGACCTAGTTGATCTTATTATTGAATATGATGAAGACTGGCGGTATGTTACCAAAAGTCTTAATCATTATGAAAAGGATTTAAATGCTTATAAAGATCACTGTACCTAGATAGAGAATCACAGAACAAATGTTCAAAATAGATTCTTTGAGCTTTTTGACAAGAACCTTATACTGAAGGAACTTGTTGAAAAACTCAAACAGGAAAACATTATGCTTGGTATTGAAGTGTCTCAGTATAAATTAATGGATATTGACCTAAAAGGCGCAAGTTCCTCCTCAAACAAATTTATAAAAGAATTCAAGGAACTCAAGAGAAATCTTGAGGAACTCAAAGTTGGAAAAGCAAAACTTGAGAAGGAACTTGACATCAGAAAGAATAGAGATATAAGTCAATATTTTGTACCTAAATGGATTGAAGACGCTCAAGTGAAAAGAACCAAAGGCTTAGGCTATGTGCATTCTAAGCACAAAGATAAGAAGAAGAAATATGTTGATTTACCTAGCAGTAAGGTTTGCACATTCTATGGTAAAACTGGTCACTATGTGTCTAACTATGTTAAGAAGCAAACTACCCATACAAGTAACTTTAAACAAGTCTGGGTAAAGAAACAAGGTGATGGATCTTCTTCTTCTTCAAAGGAACTCGAGGAAACCAGGGTTCCTCGTACTAACCCTCAAGTTCTTTTGCAGGTTCTGGTGAGGGGGAACAACACATGGTACGTCGATAGTGGTTGTTACAAGCACGTGACAGGAGATAAATCTAAGTTTCTCTCACTAGAAGCCTATGRAGGTGRAACTGTGACTTTTGGTGATAATAAGAAAGGTGAAATCCTAGCCAAAGGTAAAGTTGGTAAGTCCAGTTCCCACTGTATTGATAATGTATTTTTAGTCGAGGGTTTGAAACATAATCTGTTCAGTATTTCACAATTTTGTGATAAGGGAAACACAGTTAAATTTACTACTGAAAATTATAATATCATCAACAACCACAGTGGATTAATTGTTCTCCAAGGGAACAGGAAAGGGAACACTTATACAGTGGATCTCAATACTGTCCCAAGGAACAACTTGACATGTCTCAGTGTGATTGAGGATGATGCATTAATATGGCACAAAAGATTTGGTCATGCAAGTTTATCTCACACGAACAAGCTGTACTCAAAGAACTTGGTAATTGGACTTCCAAGTGTCAAGTTCCCTGGACAGTACATATGCGATGCTTGTATGAGGGGGAAGCAAATTAGGTCTTCTTTTCAGAGTAAAAACATGATAACAACAAAGAAACCATTAGAACTAATTCATATGGATCTTTGTGGTCCAATGAGAATTCAAAGTATAAGTGGCAAAAGATATGTTTTGGTCATTGTAGTTGATTATTCAAGATTCACTTGGGTAATTTTCTTAGGTAGTAAGGATGAGACTTTTGACGAGTTTGTAGCCTTTGCTAAGAGAGTTCAAAAGTCAAGTGGATTTCAAATTGTTCATATTAGGTTTGACCATGGAACTGAATTTGAAAATTACAAGTCTGATGAGTTTTGTAGGGAAACAGGTATGAATCATAACTTTTCTGCCCCACGCACTCCACAGCAAAATGGAGTTGTGGAAAGGAAGAATATGACCTTGGAGGACATGGCTAGAACCATGTTAATTTCCAGTGGCCTCCCAAAGAACTTCTGGGCAGAAGCTATTAATACTGCATGCTATATAATCAATCGTGTAATGCTTAGACCTATTGTTAAGAAAACACCATAYGAACTGCTTAAAGGAAGAAAACCTAACATATCTCACTTTAGGACTTTTGGTTGTAAGTGTTTTGTTCATAATAATGGTAAAAGGAACTTAGGCAAGTTTGATGAGCGAAGTGATGAAGCTGTGTTCCTTGGCTATTCTAATCATAGCAAGGCATACAGAGTTTATAACAAGAATTCCATGTGTGTAGAAGAAAGTATTCATGTTATATTTGATGAAGATAACACACATTTTAATGCTCAAGAACTGGATGACAATGATTTTAAAATTGGTCTTTCAAGAAAGGATGATCCGGATGAAGAGCCCAGCATGCACTCCAAAGTTTCCAATGCAACTCAAGCGGATGAACAACTAGTTAACACTGAAATTTCTTCACCTGAAAAAGAAGCAGAAGGAACTGAGGTAAATGCTGAGGAGAATGCAGAAGGGACCCAAGCCGAAGAAGAGTAGACTGAAGTTCAAGTAAGAGATTTTCAGCCAAGGCCATGGAAACATAAAAGATCTCATCCTGTTGATCTGATCATAGGTGATATCAACAGAGGAACTCAAACAAGAGGCCAGTTGAGGAACTTCTGTGCATTCCAAGCTTTCCTATCCATTGTTGAACCCAAGAATCATGAAGAAGCTCTGAAAGATGCTGATTGGGTGAACGCCATGTAAGATGAGCTAAATGAATTTGAAAGGAACAAGGTATGGCATCTTGAACCTTTACCTAAAAACAAGAAAGTTATTGGACTTAAATGGGTTTTTAGGAACAAACTAGATGAATATGGTACTATAATAAGGAACAAGGCCAGACTAGTTGTAAAAGGTTATAACCAACAAAGAAGGCATAGATTTTGAAGAAACTTTTGAACTTGTAGCAAGGTTAAAAGCTATTCGAATTCTAGTTGCCTTTGCATCTTTTATGGGTTTTAAATTATATCAAATGGATGTTAAGTGTGCTTTTCTAAATGGTTATCTACAGGAGGAAGTTTATGTTGAACAACCTCATGGTTTTGAAAATGAACAATTTCCAAATCATGTTTTCAAGCTTGACAAAGCTCTCTGTTGAACCCTAAGTTTTGATGAATGGCACTCCAAACCAAGAAAGCAAACTCTATGTGTTAATATCTAATATGTGTGTTTAGTGATGTGATTAAAGGTTCCAAGTTTCAAGAAGTCTTAATGGAGCAAGGACATCCTTAGGAAAAGGAAGAAGTTCCTGTGACTTGATTGGAGCTATGGAAGAACTCAAGGAAGAAGTTCRAAGTCAAGGAAGGTTGAGTTCCTTGGAAAAGATGACTCGACATTGGGTACAATAGATTTAGGGTTCTAGATGTATTGTACTGCTTGGTTATAATTAGACCTGGGCAACGTGTCGTGTCGTGTAAGTTTCGTGTCGTGTCGAAAAATAAACGGGTTGACAAACCCTAACCTGAACCCGACCTGTTATGTTAAACGGGTTGAAGGGTCTGACCTGAACCCGACCTGACACGACCCGTTTAACCTGAATTCAACCCGTTTARCCTGAATTTTTAAATCAAGCCTAAAAGTCTAAAACAATTTACAAATTACACATGTTTTATTGTTTGATGTTTCTGCCAGCCTTATATTATGTCTGCCAAAGTGCCAAAATTACCTACTTAAGTTTAGGATTAACACAATAAGCGAATACCAAACTTAACTTAGTCCAAAAAAAAAGGTTTATTTACTGATACTCCGTACTCATAATATAACACTCACATAATATAACACTCACAAATACAATTACAAATAAATTACACAAGTCCAAATTTCAATTAAAAATTAAAACACTCAAATGGTAATTTGCTAATATTTCAGCTTCAAAGCCTTCAATCACATATCTTTCTTCATTATTCACCAGTTGAATCTGCACTAATTAAAACAACAAAAAAATATGAGAATTCATAATTTCACAAGCATTCAGAAACAAGCTAAATAACATGCATTTCATAAATTTTTCGACTAAATCAACACTAAATTAAACTTAAATATTCCGCATTTGAAATCAACTGAAAATAAATAATTTCAAGGTTTATGAAATCATGAAAAATCAGCAAAAGCAAGAACAAATATCAGATCTTAAAATCAACACAATATCTACAGAAAAACGAGCACAAATAGTCAAATACTACAGAAAAAAACAAATAATTTCAAGCTTAAATTGAAAACAAAATCAACACAAATTAGCTTAAAACATAAATTCGACAAAAAAATAATTTCGTAAGTTACCTTGTGAAATTGCAACAAAAAAATAAATCGACAAAAAACAGAGAAAAAAGAATTATTGTAAAAGAATTCGTTCATAAATTAGATGAATTGGCAAAATAAGGCATAATTTCGAAATTAAACAAGTCATACAACAAACAATAAACATAAAACACAAAAAATCGAGTAAAAATAAAAAAAACTAGTAAGTTACCTTGTGAATTTGAGTTGATAAGTATGAAAAACGGAGATAATCGCCAATTTGCAGTATGAAGACCAGATTTTGAGATCTACGAATGAGAAAGCTAGGATGAAAGAGGGTAGAGAAAAATGAATGAAAAAAAAAAGAGTGATTGGCTGCCTACTTAGGGTTTTGTTGGTTCCGTAATGAATGAATGAATGATAGGTTTTGTTGTTTGATTGTTAAAGTGGGCTATTGGCTTGTGTGATAAGCATTCAAGTGGCTGTGTAACTTGGACTGATGCTAATAAAACGAGGTTCCTTTTCTTTTCGGGTTAATGGGTTATGCGGGTTAAGGACCTAAACCCGAAACCCAACCGTTTAAAGACCCGGGTCGTGTCGTGTCGTGTCACTAGATTAAACGGGTTTGAGATCCTTGACCCAAACCCGCTAATTTCGGGCCGGGTTCGTGTCGTGTTGGCGGGTCGTTGTCGCGTTTGCCCAGCTCTAGTTATATATATGAAATATTGCTCAAAGGAAAAAAGGAAAATAATACTAAATTTGTGATTATTCTATTAATGAATTTTAAATCCATTTATTTTATGAAAAAAGATATTTGTCTAATAAAGCCTAGGAAATTGTAAATTACATTGATATAATAAATCTTTCATAAATATTAAAGATTTGTTTCTGTTAGAATATTTTTAAATACTATATGTTATATCTTTCCTAATTAAAAAGTTTATCTTTGAAATATGTTTCTGATTAAATCGTTGATAAAAAGAAAAGCCTTTAAAATAGAAAATTGGTTATGAAGAAAACGTATGTGCTAACTAACTGAGATTTTAAGGGACTAAAAACGGCTATTATCTGATTAAGTGATCGTGGATTATGGAGCTGTTGGTCAAGTTCCACTAACAAGCATTACTCCTACAAAAGAGGAGTAGTGTGGTTAGTGGACTACTGCTTGTCTTCACGCATTCATGATCACATTATAAATATACTCAGTTGGAAATTAACAAAGACACACCTTGAGCAAAGAATTCAATCAGAGCTTATTTCATATTACTACCCAAGCATTTAGGATTGTTTACATTGAGTGTAAGTGCTTCTTTCTGTTGATTGAATCTGGGGTTTGAAGAGATTCATAGCCGAGGGATTTCATAGAAATCGAGTTTGAGAGAGTGTGACCAACAGAGGGGTTGGTTACGAGGGTTCAAGAAGTCCTGTAACTGAGAACGAGTGTCTTAGATTTAATTACTGTTGCATCCTATTATAATAAGACGAAGTCCTGTGTTGCATCAGGCCACAGTTTTTCTTCTTGGCGTTTTGTTCTTAGGTTTCTGTGTTTGGAAAATTCTCTGCTCGTGTTTCTTCATTAATTTCTTTTAATCCCGAAAAGTCACTTAAGTTCCTCAATACAATTACCACCCCCCCCCCTCTTGTATTGTTCAGTCGATCCAACACTCTCTATGGGCTTAAGCAAGCACCAAGAGCCTGGTATGAAAGGCTATCAAATTTTCTTTTACAAAATTCTTTTAAAAGAGGAAAATTTGATAAAACATTGTTTTTAAAAGCTAAAGGAACTGATCTATTGATTGTGCAAATATATGTTGATGACATTATTTTTGGTGCCACTAATGAAAAACAGTGTAAGTATTTTGCTGACCTTATGAGTGGAGAGTTTGAAATGAGTATGATGGGTGAGTTAAACTTCTTTCTTGGTTTGCAAATAAAGCAAACTGAGAGGGGGAAMTCAATCCATCAACAAAAATATATTAAGGAACTCTTGAGAAAATACAAGTTCGATCAAGTCAAAACAAATCATACTCCAATGGGAGTTGGTACCAGATTGGATGAAGATCCACAAGGTATTGTTGTTGATCAGAAAAGGTATAGAGGTATTATTGGTTCTCTTCTCTACTTAACTGCTAGTAGACCTGATATTTCTTTTAGTGTAGGTGTGTGTGTGTGCAAGATTTCAATCTAATCCTAAGGAATCACACCTGATGGCTGTTAAAAGAATATTTAGATACTTAAAAGGAACCGAGAACATGTGTCTCTTCTATCCAAGAAGTGATACGTTTAACTTGAAAGGATTTACTGATGCTAACTCTGTAGGAGATTTAGTAAACAGGAAAAGTACTTCTAGAACAGTCCAGTTCCTTGGTTCTTGTCTTGTTTCATGGGCTTCAAAGAAACAGAATACTATAGCCCTATCTACTGCTGAAGCTGAATATGTTGATGCTGCTGCATGTTGCTCTCAAGTCCTTTGGATCAAGCAACAATTAAGAGACTATGGTATGAAGTATGACTATATCCCAATATATTGTGATAATACTAGTGCCATTTGTATTTCTAAAGATCCAGTTCATCACTCTAAAGTTAAGCATATACATATTAGACATCATTTTTTGAAAGATTATGTTGAGAAAGGCTTGATCAAATTAGACTTTTGTAAAACTGAAAATCAAATAGCTGACATTTTGACTAAGCCACTAGCAAGGGACAGATTTGAAAGGATGCGTATGGAACGTGGGATGATTCAAGTATCCTAAGAGGTGTTCCGATAATCCTCCAAGGTATGATCATAAACTCTATGTATACATATGTCTCATGCACAAATTTTGTGTGAATAGCATTACTCCAAGTATTGCATATGTATTCCTTGTGTATTAATATGAAATCATTTGTATAATTTCAAAGCGTGCTGATATGTGTAGTTTGATAAAGTATAAAGCCCAAATTTGTTTTGTTCAATAGTTCAAGCCCAAAATATTATCTAAACACAAAACAAATCATTTTTTAATTTTTATTTTTCAATTTTTTTTGGCTAATTTCAAAATTCTATCTCAAAAATCTAATCTAAATTAGCTGTATTGCATTCGAAAAATCATTTGCCTAAATTCACTCAACCAAATGCAAAAGAAATCGTTCAATGCATATATAAGTATCTCTCTTATACTTGTCAAATCAATTGCATCTATTAATAAAATTACTAACCATAATTAATTGCTCCCAACCACTTTTGACCGTCCCAAAATTCATCTCCCTTCACCTACACCACTCGTTTCACTGCCAACCTTTCAATACTTATAAATTATGCAATCAAAATTTGAAAAACTTACCTTCTCATCACCACTTCCCACAAAACACTCTTTTCACTTGGACACTCAAACACAAACAACTCTCCAATAAAATATCTCATCAAACCCGAAAAACACCACTCATGAAGTTGCTGAGGTCTCTAAAAAGAGGAAATTCGACGAAATTGACGAAGAATGGGAAGAGCTTGGAGATCCGATTGCAATGGAAGGAAAATCCCATGTACGAGTTCGAATAAAGTCCAGATGTGCGAATTTCGTGAGGGGAATGGCCATCAACATAGATTGGTGTCGTGCATGTAAGCTCACTTAACTCCTTGATATTCTAGAATTTCAAGGATGGACTGATTTATTTAGCATTGGGTTTAAGAATGTGATTTCAAATAATTTAATGGAAAAATTTGTTGAGACTTTTAAGTATGAGGAGGGTGTCTGTTCTTTTAAGATTAAAAATCGTGAAATTGAGTTTACTRCTGCTGATTTGAGTGAGGCGTTTGGGGTTCCAAACGAGGGTTTTGATGATTATTTTAAAGGTTATTATGAGGAGAAAAATGAGGAGGGTGAGATGGTGAGGAAGTCATATAATGGTGTGAGTATTGATTAGATGGTTGTTCATATAGGAGGCAGTGCTGGCCAAATTAAAACCAATCACAAAAATTTCAACCCTATTCAAACATTGTTTTTTCATCTTGTTTTCAGATCTATCATTCCACGAACACAAAAGAGAGATGAGGCAAATCATCTTGATGCCTTGTTGATGTATTGCCTTGAAAACAAAATAAAAATCAACTTTCCATCCCTAATGATTCAACACCTTGAACATTGCATTAAAAAGAACATGAAAATTGGCTATGGTAATCTGCTGACCACTTTCTGTGAGAGCTGTAATATTAAACCTGACAAAGATGTTCTCACTATACAAACCAAGAACTTTATCCAACCCAGCACTTTGCGTAAACTTGGGTTAGTGGTGAGGGATGACAAATGTGTTTATGAGGAGGATTTGTGTGAGGAGGAAGAAGATAAGGAGAATGATGGGGATAATAGGCCTGCTGAAAAGAATGAGGAACCAGAGAAGGAGAAAAATCCTGAGGTTGTTTAGGAACCTGTTGAGGCAGAGGAAATGTCTGTGCCTCGTTCTCTAGTAGAGGAAGAGGACGTGGCAAGGGTAGGGGTGCTTTGAGGAAGAGTGGTAGAAACACTTGAAAGGCTGCTGAGAAGGAGCAACTGCAATCTTATTATGATTTAGATGCAGAAGAGGAGGAAGCTAAGAAGAAGAAACCGGTTGATAATCGTCCTGCTCCCAAGGAACACAAGGAGGAGCCTTCTGCTGTCGAGTTTGCTATGACAACTGGACAAGGGTTTGATGGCTTCAGTTCCACCACATTCTCTGCGGAACTGAGGAACATCCAAGCCTCTGTCCAAAATATTAACAGCAATCTTGATGGAGTCCTCTCTCGTCTTGCCACCATGGAAGGTCTGCTCTAGCAACAGTCTGCCACCACTCAGGGTCTCGTCAAAGGTCTAAATGAAGCGTCAATCCAGATTGCCAAGGGTTAGAAGAGGATCTTGACCAAGGTTGATGCCGTGCTTGAAGAGTTTAAAGATCCAACAGAGGCTCATCACTTCCAGCCCTAATTCCCCCAATCCTACTACTTAGCCTATTTTGCCCCCCATTATTATCAGACATTATTATTATTATCAAAAAATATTATTAATCATGGTTTGAAACTAATTGACAATGATGCTTTTGATTATCTCTTTTTGCTAAGGGGTATTTATATTTTCTTAAATTTGAACTATTCGGGCTTTGTATTTTGGATAATTATCTATATATCTCTGTGATGCTTAGAATTATGCTTTTGATTATATTATTTTACATGCTTGGAATTTTATGCTTGAAAGGGTACG
>SNQN01000330.1:146135-163090 GCA_008642245.1 Bassia scoparia | reverse complement strand
TGAAAGTGCGGAGGTGGTCTTCCGGGTCTTCAGTTCCCTTGAACTTGGGCAAATCAGTGATGACAAACTTCTTAGGAAGCTGGCCCTTAATCTCATAATCAGCAACACGAGGCCCTTGAACTGAATTTTCGGACATTCTCTTGACAACTCTTCTAGTTGCTCCACCCTTTTTTTCCGTCTCAGTCTTCGGAGGAGGGAGTGGTGTCTCAGCATCGTCTTCTTCCTCCCCTTCAGACTCGAGAGGTTTTTCTTGGGTCCTCTTTTCTTTCAGCTCCCCAATGCTCTTTTCTTGGGCATCAAGGCGAATTCACAGACTCAAGCTTTTCTAGAATAGCGTTAAGCTGTTGTTCGATGTTTGCCATGGAAGTGTCTTGTTGATCAGGAGCGCGTCGTGTTTGGCTTCTTGTTACTCTTCTGGGCCCCAGAGACAAGTTGCGAGTCTTTGCTATCTTGCTGAAATCAAGAAATTACACTTTAGAACCCAGAAACGAAAGATTGGTCTACTTGAAAACCCTTAAGAACAAACCTAACTCAGTCTTGAGGTTCTGGACTTAAGGAACTGAACTCGAAAGTAGACTTGAATGGGCTAGACCTAAATCTGATTAAGGTGCTAGACTCGAGAAAGATTCAAACCTAAGATGGGCCTATTTCAGAATTAAGGACCTCTTAGACCTACGAGCCACTTGAAATTGAATAGGCCTAGCCTTGAATCAAAGTTCCTAGGGTTGAGTCTATGATCGAACCTAGTTCAGTTTTAAGGTTCTTAAGTTGAAGCGAACCTAATTCAGATTCAAGGCTCTTGGGTTGAAATTGAATTGAACCTAATTCAGACTTAAGGTTCTTGAATTGGAATTGAATTGAACCTAATTCAGATTTAAGGTTCAAAAGGTCGAATCTAAGTCAGATTTAAGACTCCTGGATTGGAAAAGAACCTAAGTCAGACTCTAGGTCGAATGGAGTTTGAAATTGAATTGGATTAGAATGGGCCTAATGGATTCATGTCTTGAACCATAGATTAAGGGACTGGGCTTAGTTAAGAAATTGGACTGAACAAAGAGTCACAAGTTAACAAGCACATTGATTGAAACACAAAACCAAATTATTCACTTAAGGTCAGGATCTAAGTGAACTATAAGTCGGCTTGGTTAAGTCTGATAGTGTACCATGCCTAAAGTAGAGCTGGGTCCAATTTCACCACCACAACATTGGTGATGTATGGCCGAGATACCCCTTATATACACGCATCTAGTAACACGTGCATACGCGGCATGGGCGGGATAGGACTTACCTTAGCCATGTGATCAATTAACCACATGCAACCAATATAAAATCCCCCCTTAAGGTGATCTCGAGCATAGAACATGCCCATATTGAGACCAAGGTGCCTAAGACATGACCCTATTCGAAGGGTCACAAGCAAAATTCAATTGATTATGAATATGGAACTACGAGACTTTCAAGTCTGTCCACTCACCAAATGGTGATTATCCCCAGTGAAGTCGCCAAAAACTGTAGGGCTTCGCCCCGCCTTAGAGGGGCGTGACCTCAGCTTCAGTGTCATGGAGTTGAGCCATGGAATCCGCATGTGAATGCGTTGGGGTGTGTCGTCGAATTGAGGGGATCGCCACCGTGCCTATATAGGTTATTCACGGACGCCCGAAACATTGGTGCCAAATTAATGGCCCCACGTCCAATCAAGTAACCAGTAGTGGGTTCGGGGACATGGTACGAATCAGATCTGTAACCCAATTCGCCCGCATGTAGCGGCCTCTACTCGGTCTCATTGTAGTTCCATAAATCATAACAATTGAATTCAAAAGAGCCTATTGAATTGAACTTGAACACACTAATTACTAGGTGAGTTGCTATTATGTACAAACAAGACTTCTATAATGGACAAGGCGATCACTTGATTGTTAGTCAATGTTAATAAGGTGCTTAGAAAACCGGTCGTCCATGATTATCTGACTTTAATGTGACAAACGATTAAATTCCGGTCTTGTTTAAACAATATATACAAGTGTGATAGAAGATATATATACAAACGAGACATGAAAAACAAAGGTTAGTAAGGCATAATAATATGTATGTGCGCCCTTCTCACCTTGTCACTGCAAACAATCAAATCGTTAGAATAAGAATAAAACTCAAGGGAATCGTCCTTCGATTGAATTGCTAATTGAGACAAGCAAACGCGTTAGTATTGACAATAGTAATATGTATAATAATAAATGAAAACCAAGAAAAACCATGGAACAATGAAAACATTAATAAAATCCTACATATTTACATGAAACGCTTAACAAGTGAGTTTCTACATGGTTTTAATTGAATTGAAACTCAAAATAATGATTAATCAAATTAAAAGTGACAAAAAGAATTAAAAAAGAGTGAAAGAGAGGTTTTTGGTGAGTAATCTCAGATTTATACCCTTATTTCGCTTGTTGATTCGAAGAGAATCGATGCTTTGAATTGAAATCGAATGTGTTTTGAGTGTTTTGAGAGTGTATAGATGTGTCTCGTGACTTGTGTCTGTGAAGTGTGAAGTTGTGAAGCTGTGAAATCGTGTGAAGTGTAGGTCGTCTGAAGTGAAGGCTTTAAGTCGTGTAGGTCTTTAAGGAAGGTCCCGGACTGAGCAAGGCAAGCAAGTATTTATAGGCACGAGGCAAAAACGAGGCAATCCAACCCTGCGTATATACGCTGGGATGAGCGTATATACGCTCATGGGGAGCGTATATACGCTCATCCCAGCGTATATACGCTTCTCCTTTTCCATTGAGTTTTGGCAAAAACGTGTGTATGATTTGAGCGTATATACGCAGCCTGTTGAGCGTATATACGCTCCTGGTGAGCGTATATACGCTCAGCATCTGCGTATATACGCTCACTGATTTCGTATATTCTTTCCAAAAACCTCGAAATATTTCGATTTCCTCCGATTTTATTCGTGATTTCCCTTGATTCGACGCACCTAGACACCCTTGCTCTCCAAGCAAGGATTTCTAGAATGTTCTAGAAGGTTCCACGTATTTCCGGAGTATTTTTCTAATTATTCACGTATTTTCTGCGTATTCTGCGTATTTAAACATTGCAAAATTCATAGAAAATCATAGAAAAATCAGAAAAATAATTTAAAAATATTGGCGGATTCAGAAAAATGTGACGCACATGATGGAAAACAAAAAGCACGAGAATCGCCAGCGTGACTTGTTTGAAAACCTTCGAAAAACCTTTGAGTTTATCGAGAAAACCGAAAGAAAATATGTTTGCCTTGTAAGTGACCTTTGCTCAATAATTCCGAGTACGACCTCACGTATTTCCAACTTTCGTGAGTTCAAAGCATCTTTTCTGAGTCGAAACAAACGCGAGACGCGGTATGTTTCATCACGGATTACTCATTTGGGGAGACACATTTTCAGGTGTCTACACCCACCAAAGTACATCTCTTGGTACTTTGTCATAAGCCTTTTCTAGATCGATAAAGACCATATGGAGGTCCTTCTTCCTCGCCCTGTAAAACTCCATCATTTGTCTTAACAAATGAATTGCTTCTATTGTGGATCGCCCAGGCATAAAACCAAACTGGTTTTCGGATATGCTAGTGCATGCCCTTAACCGTTGTTCTATTACCCGTTCCCACAACTTCATAGTGTGACTTATAAGCTTTATTCCTCGGTAGTTAGCGCAATCCTGAGCATCTCCTTTGTTCTTATAAATTGGGACCAAGGTGCTCTTTCGCCAATCTTGAGGGATCCTCGAAGTCTTCCATATCTTGTTAAACAACTCCGTTAACCAATCAATACCAACCTTACCTAGACACCTCCACACCTCAATCGGTATACCATCAGGCCCCACTGCTTTCTTCGATTTCATCTTCTTCAATGCAACCTCTACCTCTACTCTTTTGACCTGTCGAACAAACCCCACATTGATTTCCTCCTTACTCACAGACATATCCCCTGTAACGGCCCCTTGACTTCCATTAAATAATTCATCGAAATACTCCATCCACCTTTCTTTGATGTCCTCATCTTGAACCAAAACCTTGTGGTTCTTATCTTTGACACACTTGACCATGCCAATAGCCTTTCTAGCCTCTTGTCTTCGCTTTGCCATCTTATAAACCTCCTTTTCTCCTTCTTTGGAGTCTAGCCTTGCATATACCTCTTCGTAAGCCTTTTCTTTAGCTTGCCGCACAGCTACTTTTGCTTTACCTTTAGCGTCTTTATACGCTGCAAAGGTTTCATCGGTCCTGCTTTTCCCCAAGGCTAGATAACATTCTCTTTTGTGTTTGATTGCCGCTTTCACCTCTTCATTCCACCAAGAAGTATCCCTATGTACCATAGTTCTCCCCCTTGATTCCCCTAAGACCTCTTTGGCCACTCTTAGGAAACAGCTCTTCATTTTTGACCAAGATGCATCTGGATCTACCTCTCCATCCCAATTAGCCTCGTGGATCACTTTTTCGGTGAAAACTTTAGCATTTGCATCCTTTAAGGTCCACCATCTTATCCTTGGCTCCCCTTGGCTACGCTTCTTTTTCACACTTTCTTTCAATCGGATAGTCATCACTAAAAGTCTGTGTTGGGTAACAACACTCTCTCCAGGGATAACCTTGCAGTCTATGCAACTGTGTCTATCCGCCCTCCTTGTTAGCAGAAAGTCTATCTGAGTTGCATTTGCACCACTCCGAAAAGTTATCAAGTGAGAATTGCGCTTCTTAAACCAAGTATTAGCCAAAAATAAATCATAAGATTGAGCAAAATCCAAAATGGCCTCTCCGTGGGCATCTCGTTGCCCATACCCAAAACCTCCATGGACACTCTCAAAGCCATCACGCTTTACCCCAACATGCCCATTCAGATCGCCACCAATGTATAACTTTTCTGTGTGTGGGACACCTTGTACCACCTCATCAAAGTCTTCCCAAAATTGTCGCTTCTCCTCCGCACCTAGACCAACTTGAGGCGCATAGGCACTAATAACATTAACAATCTCTTTACCACAAAGCAACTTTACCCTGATTAACCTATCACTCTTCCAGTAGGTCTCGATTACCTCTTGTGCTAACCGTTCATCTAAGATCACGCCGACTCCATTCTTAACTCGGTCTCTAGGAACCTTGTCCTGACCGGCATAAAACACCTTATACCCCATGAGCAAGCGTCGAGCTCCTTCTCCAGTCCACATCACCTCTTGGATGCATAAGATGTTTAAGCGTCTTCTCTTCATCACCTCCACCACTTCCGCCGATTTTCCAGTTAAGGACCCCACATTCCAAGAGCCAACTCGCAAACCTGTAGAACCCTTCCTTCTCCTCTCTCTCTCACCCCTCTCCTTCCTTTGCTCATTTGACACCACATGCGGACGATGTGGCGCGTCGCTTCGGGGCGACGACCTAGCAACCCTTGCATATTTATCACTACACCCGGGTCTAGGAAGTGCAGCGCGTCGCTGAGTAGGGAACGCCCCAATTGCCAGCCCTTGCTCATTTGACACCACACTCGGGCCATGTGGCGCGTCGCTTCGGGGCGACGACCTAGCAACCCTTGCAGATTTATCACTACACTCGGGTCTGAGAAGTGCAGCGCGTCGCTGAGTAGGGAACGCCCCCACGAAATTATCATTTTGGTTCATGTCATAAGATGTGACAAATTTTTATGCTGGCTGTCACTGGCCTACCACAACCCTCCTGCTTTATCCGGGCTTGGGACCGGCAGTACTTCTAAGTTTGTAAAATTATATTAGACTAAAAAATAATTCTAGTAGATCTTAGTTATCTAAGTTCACTAAATATTATAATTATCTGCTAATTCCTTGTTCTTATTTTGTAATTTAATATAATTTTGCCAAAAGCATTGCTTTGCAATATAAAAACTGTTATCTCTTAATATATTTTTTTATTATTTTAATGGAAATATATTACTCCATCCATTGTTAATTAGATGTTCCAGTTTTCCTTTTGGGCCGTTTTCAAATAGATGTTCCAAACCAATCTAAAAAGAAGTTTTTTACCTTTTACTTACTTTTTTTTTGGTAGAAGCAACAAACACAAACGAAGTTAGGACCCTATCCTAGCACAAGTAGCTATTACATGGGCTTCACACAATCGGAGTCCTGTGATCAGCATGCAAGCAATCAATTATAGGTTGACAGTTGGTCCAAATTTCAACAGTGTCCGAAATAGCCCTAACTTCCCTTAGATCCATCAACAAAGCCAAAAACTTAGGTTGGGTAGCATCAGAAGCCCATATTCTAGTGCCCTTGGCGAGGATAGTACTACCATTACGCTTAAAGACTAAACCAGCTGCCGCTTTCCAAGTAGAACCTTTAGCCTTCCAAGCACCATCAACGATCACCATCATGTTGTAGCCATTAGACAGATCCCCATGCTTCCAAGTTGTTTGAGGGATGGTAGTAGTAGTAGTTGATCCTGGGAGCACAGCAGCATTAGAATCCCCCGAGGTATCACTGAAGTTTTGTCTCCACACATTTAGATCTTCATGCATCCTGTTGAGAATGTCTTCTAGATTGACCTTCGTGCTTCTAAAAATAATATCATTTCGGTGGTACCAAAGGCTCCAGCTAAGGGCCACCAAAACGATTTCATTCTTTTCCTTTGTAAGGTAAGTAAACCAATTTGTAAACCAGTCCTTGAAGGAACCACCATGATGCTCATCAATTCTGATGCCCAGAGGGCAAGCAAGCCAGATGTGACTAGAAATCGGGCATGTCATGAACAGATGTGTTGCTGTTTCTTTACTTCCACACATGGCACAGGACTCATCTATTTGGAGTCCTCTCTTCTCCAGGTTTCCCATAGTGAGAAGACTATTAGTAGCAAGCTTCCAAACAAAGTGCTTCCATTTAACACTCATTCTGCTTCTCCAAAGAATCTTCCAAAAACTCCTTTCAGGATTGTCCTGTAAGTTTCTCTGAACCAGAAGTAGATGATAGGCTGAGCTAATAGTGTAACACCCATTCAGGGTATAATTCCAATCATATTGGTCATCCACACTCCTAGTGAGGATGTGGGTAGCAAGAATATGTTTGGCATCACTATCTTTGAATAGGTGCCAGACAAGGTGTTTATTCCATTCCTTATTCTCCTTGATGAGGTCAGAGACCCACCTAACACCATTGCTCTCAATTCCTGGCCTGGTATGCAGTTTAGTATTCCCAACCCATAAATCATTAAAAATATCAATGTTTCTGCCATTACCCACACATCTTCTCAGCCCATCCTTGAGCAAATCCACAGATTTTTGGATACTTCTAGCACACCAGGTGGCTCCATTTGGAAGAGCCTTATTTCCTCGGGCAAGGAAATTGGTCTTGTACTTGGCTAGCATAATCCTGCTCATCAACAAACCCGGGTTGCACTGAATCCTCCATGCCTGCTTATGAACCATAGCCGTGTTTAGAAACTCTATGTTCTTCAAACCCATTCCTCCTTGATACTTTGGTTTCTCCAGAGTCTCCTGATTCCTCCAATAGATTGTGCCTTTATCAAGAGACCTAGACCAGTAGAACTTGAGCAACACTGAATTAATCTTCTGTAGGATCTTCTTTGGGAACATGTAGATAGCCATGATATGAGATGCTAGAACAACAAGAATAGAATTGATGAGAAGAGATTTCCCTGGTTGGGACAGATGGGAGAACCCCCATGCAGAAATAGTATTGACAACTCTTTCATAGATAGTATTGAAAACCACTAAGGTTCTACCATCTACATCCATTGGACAGCCTAAGTAGATTCCAAGCTTATCCACTTCATCCATGCCCAAGGGGATCTTAGTAGTATCCTTTACATCTGCAGGGGTGTTGCTGCTGAACATAATGTAAGATTTGTTGTAGTTGATAAGTTCCCCTGAGACACTGCAAAATTCTTCAATAGTGTCCTTGACAAAAGTAGTTGTTTCTTCATTGACTTTGAAGCAGAACAAGGCATCATCTGCAAAGAAGAGATGGTTAATCATATCACCTTGTCTACTAACTCTCAAGCCCCTGATTTGCTTCGTTTCTTGTAAATGAATGAACTTTCTGGACAGCACTTCCATGCAGAGAAGGAAAAGATAGGGGGAAAGTGGGTCTCCTTGCCTCAACCCTGCCTTTGGCTTCAACCAAGTAGTAAGACTTCCATTGACCAGAATAGAGTGTAGAGACAAATTGAATAATCCACTGTATCCAATTTGAAGGAAAGTTGAGGAACACAAGAATATCTTTCAAGAAACTCCAAGAGATCCTATCATATGCCTTGTTCAAATCAATCTTAAGAATGGCTTCATAACTTTTACCCTTGGTCTTTCTTTTGAGCATACCAACCAACTCATGCACAATAATACAATTGTCAGACATTAGCCTCCCAGGGACAAAGGCATTCTGGAACTCACTGATGATGTCTTTCATAACTGGCTTGAGTCTTCTAACCATAGCCTTTGACAACACTCTATAAACAGTGTTACAAAGGCTTATAGGTCTGAAGTCAGTAACCTTTTTTGGTTGATCAACCTTTGGGATTAGAGCAATGTACCACCTATTCATTTCCTAGAGCATATGACCATTATCAAAGAAGAACTTGATTGCCAACCAGATATCATTTTTTATTATTTTCCTGCAGAAAGACTGGTGGAATACCATCAAGACCAGGGGACTTCAAAGGTTTCATAGAGAAGACTGCATCCTCAATTTCATCCATGGTGAAAGGATTATTCAAATGAGAAATATGACTGGGAGTCAGTTTGTGACCTCTCAATCAATCATGTTTCTGATTTTCATTCAAGAACATAGGTTGCCAAGGATCTTCAATGGAGTTGGATTTGAACAGTTGTTGAAAATAGGCAGAGAAAATATTTCCAAATTGACTTTCATCATGGATCCAGCTTCCATCATCCAACTGTAGAGATCTAATATCATTTCTAGCCTTTCTAATTTTAACACTTTTGTAGAAGAAATTGGTATTTTTGTCGCCCCACATGTCCCATCTATTCTTTGCCCTTTGCTTCAAGTAGACATGTTGGATATGTGCCTGATTAATGCATTGCTTCTTTGTAGTGATGATCTCATTAATACTGTGAGAGGCATAATCCCCTTTAACATCCAAAAGTTGCTCATTAAACTTGTCCGAAGTAATACCATTGTTTTTCTTGAAGTTGAGACACCAAGCCTTACTCCAACATAAGACATTCCAAAATTTCCTCTGCAAGGTGAACATAGGGGATCCTTGAGGGGTGACCCCCATTCTTCTTTGATGATAGTATCAGCTTCACTGCACTTAAGCTACCAAGCTTCTATTTTATACGGCCTCTTTCTTCTTTTAGTCACAGGATTAGTATGTAGAATTATTGGTGCATGATCAGAGACCAAGATCTCATGCTTCCAGACAAAACTTTCAGGAATAATTGTAACCAGTCAGGGTTTGCATAAGCTCTATCCAGATCCTCATAGATATTTTCCTCATCCAGTCTATTATTTGTCCAAGTGTAAGTAGCTCCAGGACTAGGAAGCTCAGAAAGGTTACAAGTTATTTTCCAAAAGGTGAAATCATTTGCCCCTTGAATATAATTACTTCCCCCCAGTTTTTGACTATGAAACTCCACTTGGTTAAAGTCCCCAATGAAGCACTTAGGACCTTCATAAGTGGAGTTAATAACAGAGATTTCATCCCAAACAGTTCTTCTTTCTTCTAAGTAAGGAGAGCCATAGACAAAGAACAAAAAGTAATTAAAATCAGCTTCATTCACATCAAGTACAATGACATTCTTGCTACAATGCTTAACAACAGCATGTGTTGCTGTGGTCCAAGCAACAAAAAGACCACCAGCACAACCAATAGAGTCCATACCAGTACAATTAACAAAACCTTTTCTACCAAAGCTAGGAGTTAAACTAGCTACATCAGTCTTAGTTTCACAGAGGAAAACAAAATTTGGGTTGACCTGGGAGACCAACCACCAGATATGTGGAATTGTGAGGGTTCCTCTGAACCAACCCCCTACAATTCCACACCAAAGTCTTCATCTAATGACCTGAGGCTTTTGGCCAGCCTACAAGCCCTTTTCACAGCATCCTGCATCACCATCACTTGCACTATCTTCAGACATCCACTCAACCCTGAAACGGTCTTCAGCTTCCACCACTATAGTAGAACTTTCCCCAACCTCAGTAGTTGAGTCAGCAAAAACAGGTTCTTCTCCTTTCAGGAGACTCTAGCAATCCTTTTCCTTTTCAGCTCATCAATTTCATCCAGGAGTAAATTCAGCTTTGCATGCACTTTGTTTCCCAGTCTCTTACGTACTGCGGTCCTTGCCTTTCTCTCCTCAACAATTTTCCTTTGAGATTTTCTGCCCATGCATCCAAAAACCCTCTTTTTCCTCTTTTCACCAGAGCTAAAGGACTCAGTCGTGACTAGTTTGATCACGTGCATGAAGTGGGTGGAGAGGTCAATGGATGCACTACTGTCACTTTCTAGGGAATTCCTATCATGGGGAAGTTGGGACGACTCTTTTTCAGTTTCATCCAGGTCTTCACTACCAGCATTAAGGTGAGATGCCTGCAGCCCTTGGTCATGCTGGCTTGCTCTTAACTCAAAGAAGGAAGGGTCCTTCTACTTACTTTATTTACTATAACATTAATGAATTACTCATTTCTAAAGTCAACTTTCATTATTTTACCTAATCTATTCACCCAAAATTACTATTTCCCATAAATTTCTTCACACATTTACTCTTTTACCTAACTTATTCAACTTTTTACCCAACTTACTCAACTATTTTATTCAACTCAATCAACTCTTAAATTAAAAACCGTTCCAAAATGGTATGGAACATCTAATTAAAAACGGAGGGAGTACTTATTAAGTACAATGTAGAGTACATTTAAGACACACATAATTAATGCCACCATTAAAATTATGATGAGACAAGACCTAAACTACATCATGATGTCATATTTCGAAATGACGGTCTTGTAATGATAGCACTACATGGGGTAATGCATCAATTTATTGCATAGTTCATGTCCAAGTTATTTTTTGCATCAAAGAAAATTATAATTTTTAGATTTTGTGCATGTGTATTTGTACATTGTCGTAACAAAATGTTATATATCATTCTAATCACAAATTATGATATGATTACAAAATTATAATTGCTACATTAGAAGACCATGTCATTATTTAACTAAAGTTTTAAGAGTAAAAATCCATATGATCATGTTATTAATTTCTCATTCATTTCCAAGTCGATAATTCGCAAGGACTCAAGGTGATATTGCCCTTACATGTTAGAGACCAAAATTATTTAGTTGACTTTGCTAACCAACGTTGATCGAAATATATTATCTTGTGGATATTTCAGTCTGGCAATAGGACATAAGTTTAGAGGGAGATAGTAAGGAGATGGCCCATTAGGCACGAACCAAAGAAGAAATTCCCACTATGCATTTAAATGGAAGTTTGGAGAGAAAAAAGGAAGATTCAAACATCAAGAACACCAAGTAACCGCTACTAAGGAGGAACTACCATAACCTCCACCCCTAGGATATTCATCACCTAAGGCCTATAAAAAGGCACAACTAGATCAAAGGAACGAACATCAAACCATTTATCTTTTCTTCGCATATTATTTCTTTCCTTAATCGCTTTTCGCTTAGTAGCCAAGCATAGTTTAGCTTAGCATAATGTAGTTTAGAATTAGCATAGCATAGTTCATTCTCATGGATTAGTAGCTTGTTGCTCTACTTTTTCAATTGTATGAACATGATGGTAATCATCATTCCTTGTATAATGTAGTTGTATTCAGATTCTATTGTTACTATTATAATGGAAGTCTTTTGTATCTTTTTAATCCTCCTTGTCCTGAGCTTCAATTTTATTCCACGCTAGGTTGAATTTCCTTTGTTTTTACATTTGTTGTCCTTCATATATGATCTTACGAGCCATTTTACGTTAGCGAGATTATCTTTATAATCAGTAACCACAGAACAGCCCCCTACTGAACCAAAAATAACATATGGTTGTTGACTTGTCTGTAAAGTGTAAAATCACCTCAACAGTGGCCTTCCAAAAGAACTTCGAGGAGGATCGTGCCTAGAAGTGGAGTAACCTAGTGTATGAGGTGAAGATTCATATTGGTTATTCTCTTATGTTATTGCATAACCAAGTGCATGTACTTCTTCCTTGGAGCGAGGATGACACCCATGCTTGTCGTAGAACTCTTCTAGCCTGCACAATTTCCTCCAAAGTTGGGAAGGATGGTGTGTTCTGGCTAGTTTTTTATATTCTTCTTGAAGAAGAAGGTGATGGATGAACATGACCCAAGGTTGACATTGATCCATTAGGTGTATTTTGAAGACTTGTTGTATGTCCAACTAATGCTGAGGGTGGACGTTGTCTTTGACTTAGTGCTAGCTTCGAATCGGTGCATGCTTGACATAACGACTCTTTATGGAAGCAGCCTCCTCTGGTCATTCATTCTGACCTTATACCGCCCTCGAACATCTTGATTGGATTATTAGTTGTACTCAACATTGGTTCAACCGCAAAATGAAAGACGTAGGGATTATTTTTGTAAAATGAGTTACTTGGTGTGGTTGGCTACGTATGAGCCTTTTATACCATAGGTGAGTGGTACGTGTTTCCACAATGCATTACCATGCGCCAAGCTTTGCCATTTACATGTGGCAAGATCTTAGACCTTGTTGGCTAATATGAGCATAGTACATACACATCCTTTTACTCATTTGGGCCTCGGAGCTATTTGGCCCATTGAGAAATTGTGCACCATTTGAATTGAGCCAAAAGATTTTATGATGGTAAGACCACGATTTTCCTTAGCATGTATCTTGACCCAAGGTTATTAGGTTAATATAATTTATACTGGTGGTTCTATGTCATATTTGTCAAAATTCCTATGTCAACTAATCAGAGTTAAGTGCATTAGCGAGTACTCAACTTTGATAATAGTTATAATTTAGATACCTTAGTTACCATAGTTGCAGTTAAGGTACTCTAAACAAACATTTGTTATATTTTTGTTAAACAACTATTATTAATGCATATTATGTAATAAAAGCACTAATTCAAACATCCGAGTTTTGTTTTTAAAGGATTCAAACATATCATTAATTGTTCAACATATTAAAAGGGAATTTTTCCAAATTATTCCCCATGATAAAAAAAATAACTGCATTTAAAAAAATAATTCCCCAAAAACCAAAGTAAGATAATAATTTAACAACCACTAGTAAATTAATATTCATCTCAAAATAAATTAAAGCTGATATCTTGTGATCATCTTTTCATCTATCTACTGAATTACACTCCTAATAACATACTAACTGCAGTTCTGTGAAAAGCATTTATCTCTAAAATTCTATGGCCATCGCCCATTCAGCATATACCAAGTATGTTTGATGGACTTTTTTTAATAAAAAAATTTGGGATTTTCTATGTAGTACCCCTGTGAATTTTCGAATTCTATGAAATACCCTCACTTTTTTTTGCCTCCATAACATACCCTTACTATACGCATTTATTGCTTCACTTGCCCTTAATGAATTTTCTGTCAGGGTCTGTCAAAATTGTGGTTAAGTTAACCATACCCTAGTTAACTCTTGGTTTTTCAATGGTCAATTGACCTACCTTTGATCATTTCATACCCACGTTCAAAACCTTCACTCTTCTCACTTCTCTTACACTCTGCTCCAACTCTTCAACTTCTCTTTCAATTTTTTCGCTGGAATTCATCGGTTTTGTGTTAATTTTGCCTTGTTTTCGTGTTTTGAACTCATTGGACTGATAAGTTTCGATCTTTACTGGGGTTTTTCGCTGTTGACGTTGCTAAGGTATGATCTGGAACCTTTATTCATTTTGTTGGTTTTTTTTTTGCAATTTAATTTTGAATAACTTCATTTTATGTCGAATTGTTGTTGTATGTTTGTAAAGAATTGCCTTTTTTTGGAATTGATTTTGTTGTTAAATTTGTGGGAATATGTTAATTCATTTGTTGTTTTTTTTGTGAATGTCGATTTATATTCAAAGTGTTTGCCAAATTTGTAATGCCATGTTTACTTAGCCAAATTAGGGTTTAATTTCATTGCATGTTTGTGATTATGTGTTTTTCTTTGTTTGTTGGTTGCAGTATGGATTCTAGAGTGCTTAGGGTTATTTATGAATCAGTTGTGGTTGAAATACCTGTTCATGATACTGATGAGTGTCTACTCATTGATGTGGTTAACGACATATATATGTGAGGCCTTTGAGAGTAGAGGTTATGAGTTGCCTGCAAACCCATGGTTGCATTATGTGTATGATGAAGAGGACATGGCTTTGACTGATGACCAAACTTTGATGACAATGTTTGGGGTGATTAATGAGAAGGTCATAGATGTTTTTGTTGTTGGGTTGGATGCTAGTTGTTTCATATGGGGTTTAGCTAGGCAAGTTAAAGGGATAAATGCTAAACAACCACCTGCACCACCAAAACCAAAAGACAAACTGCCTGTAAGGAGGAGCCAGAGAGTGAGTAAAGCAAGCCCTTCCAAAACCAATTCCACTGTGATGAACTCTCAACAAACTCCTCCCTCAAACCAGAAACTTCCTGTGCTTTTGG
This sequence comes from Bassia scoparia, assembly GCA_008642245.1. Classification (NCBI taxonomy): domain Eukaryota; kingdom Viridiplantae; phylum Streptophyta; class Magnoliopsida; order Caryophyllales; family Amaranthaceae; genus Bassia; species Bassia scoparia. Next base: position 148,475 of record SNQN01000330.1, on the reverse strand, counting down.
AAGAGATTCCAACATCACCTCCACACATTTCTAACTTATTTGAACAAGGAGCCTTTGATTCATTTGAACCTGAGATCATCACACCTGATGAGTTTAATTGTTTTGCTAGCATGAGATCAACCCAACAGTCCACAAATGACCCTCAAACACCAATTCCAACTTCTGGTCAACCAAAAGACAAATCACCTCCACAGAATGATGATTCAACTCAACCAAAAGACAAATCACCTCCACAAAATGATAATTCAACTCAACCAAATGACAAGTCACCTCCACAAAATAAGAAAGCAACTCCAGGTCAGAAAACAAAATCAAAAAAACAAAGAGAACCAACCTACAAACATGGAAAGAAAATGTCTAAGACCACTCAAATCAAGAGGGGCTTATGGGTGCCATTGAAGGACAGAGTAGTTGAGAATGCAAGCCAGGAGGAGGGGAGTCACAGTAGATCAAGGCTTAGGAGTAGAGTTGTAGTCCTGGGGAATGATGAAACTGAGGATTCTCAGCACTCTTTCAGTTCAGACTCAGAAGGTGAATACATGCCTTCTGAATCTGAGGAAGATAGCCAAGATTTGGTATGCTCTGACTTAGAGGATGAGGGGAACCTTAGTGTCCTGATGCAAGAGAATTACTGTGATGGTGGTTGGGTGCCATTTAGGAGGGAAAGTGAGGTGTTTGATATTGGAGAAGGCTATGTTGCAAAGAAATACAAGAGTGGCCAAGTATATGAAAACACTGAAATTGGGAGAATTACTTTGAGGACATGGCAACTGTTTGTTGACAAAGAACATTTCAAAGATGTTTTGAGGGATTACTGTGTGCAAGAGGGTTTTGCATTGTTGGTTCTAAAGACTGACAAGGATAGGTACACAGCAGAATGTGCTGACATTAGATGTGGGTGGAGGATTCATGCAAGTAGGTTGTTTGATGAACATACATGGGCAATAAAGAGTTTGGTTGAAGGCCATAATTGTAACCCATTGGTGAACAACCCAATGTGCAACTGTGATTGGGCTGCAAGCAAACTTCTTGAGGATATCAGGGCTACACCTGACATTAAGGGAAAAGCCTTGAATGCATTGTTATGAGAGAGGTTTGGTTTGACCATGTGTACCTCAACAATATACAAAATGAAAGCAAAGGCTTTGGAGCTTATACAGGGGGGTCATGATGAGTCATACAAGGACTTAATTACATATTGTCAGATAATCAAGGAAAGGAATCCAAACTCTCATGCTTTCTGCACATGCAAACAACTAGAAGAACCACCAAGACCACTACAGTTCAGATCCATATTCATTAGTTTCACTGCTCAGTACATGGGTTTGATTTCAGGATGTAGAGAATTAGTGGGGGTTGATGGTTGCCATCTCAAGGGTAACTATGGTGGAGTGCTTCTTAGTGTTGTAGGTTTGGATGGGAATAATGAGATATTTCCCATTGCAGTTGCAGTAGTTGACTCAGAAAACAAAACATCCTRGTGCTGGTTTTTCCATCATTTAAAGAACATTTTAACATCTACTGGAAGGGGTGATTGGACAGTTATGTCTGACAGACAAAAGGTAATAGAAGTGATATATTTTTTTTTGCTTTTTTTGTAAATGAATTTAATTTACTAACATATATGTATGTAAATGTGTTTTTTCAGGGAATTGACCCTAGTCTTGATGAAGTGTGGCCCAGAGTGCCTAGGAGATACTGTGCTAGGCATCTCTGTAAGAACTTCAAAAAGGATTTCCCAGGTGTACTSATGCACAAGTTATTCTGGGGAGTGGTGAATTCATGCAGTGAATTCACTTTTAGGAAATCACTTGAACAGTTGGCCAAGTATGGAGGTTWGGGAGCAGTAAAATGGCTTAAGGATGTAGGTTCACTGGACAAGTGGACAAAATGGAAGTTTGACCCAAGCTTGTGCAGTGATGAAAATACAAACAACTTTGTGGAGAGTTTCAACAGCACTATTGGTGTTGACAGATGTTATCCAGTACTTACTCTACTAGAAGGTATTACATTTTGATTGCTTCGTATTCGTTCGTTTAGTTATCATTAGTAAAAGTCATCTGTGCCTACTACTACCATGCACTCGCTAGTTTTACCTCATTAATAATTCCCTCGCTACATTACGTCCCTACTGACAGATTTCTGTCGTATGACTAGCTATTTGTAATGTGTGCGTCGCTGTCTTTACACTATTTCCCCTATATATTATCATCGCATATTCTGAAAATTGCCGTGTTTGTAGCAGCTCTTTCTACTCGCAATCATTCGGCATCTACCGCATGAAACGAGTCTCAATGCGTCATATCGAGCATACAATGAAATTTATCTCTCTTGGTCTTT